>PVKS010020277.1:0-37089 GCA_004027875.1 Aplodontia rufa | reverse complement strand
ACAAGATGTATTTTTTTATTTCCCAGTGGAGTTTCCATTGTGCTAATCCATCACTGTAGAGCAGGCAAGATTATGCTTCCCCCAAAAAACTCTGGGAGATAAATGTGAGTAAATTAGGGTTTATTATATTATTTGGGGTGATATAATTTCCAAGCGGGCCCTTATTAAATTACTTCCTCTGGTGCTGACACCTCGTGCCTCACGGTCTCTGCACCTTCGCTTTCCCGGACTGAAGCTGCTTCGGGTTTTAATGTCTCCCATCAGCGTTGGAGAGAGCTAGAGGAAGTGCTGAGTCATGGCAGCCCTTGCCAGCCTTTCTGTGACCAGAGCCACAGACCCACACAACACCACTGCTGGAAACACAGTGAGAGGCCCAGTCTACACCCTCATAGATGAGGAAACTGAGGCCTGAGGAAGAAATGCAACTTGGTCACACAACTGGGGACGGGGTAGCATTGAGACTGGTGTACCGTGCTGACTTCCAGGCCAGGCTTGTGCTCTGTGGGCTCTTTCATTGTTGGCTGCTGTTCTTGGCTTCAGGGCAACTCCAAGTCTAACACCAGAGGCCCATGAAATTTAGGGGTCTTAGTCATCTTGCAGCAGAGCTGCCCGGTGACCCAGAGGGAGATTTGAGAGAAGACCTGCAGGTCTATCCTTGACTCGATCGCAGAAGGCTGTGTGAGCTCGCGTGTGTGGCTTCACCTCTCCGAGCCTTTCTAGTAAATGTACCATGTTTATAGCAAAAGGGCTTGGAACAGATTAGTGATTTTCGGACACTATTTTTTTTTTTTTTAGCATTAGGGCCTCTTTTTAAAATGAGATTGTATCAAATGAATGCTAACATGCTAACATACAGAATATTTGAATGAGGAGTTGTTCTGATTGAAGAAGGGAATGGGGGAAAGAGAGGGCAGATTGCACCACTCCCTTGGCCTCCCTGCTTTTTTTCTCGAGCCAGTTTGAAACTACAGGGCTCAGTTTCACCATCTCACCCTGATTTGCCCCTGCAATGCCCTCCTTGCACCCCCACAAAGTCTCCAGAGATGAATTCCAACATCTCCTCCAGCCCTGCTGGTTTCTGAGCAAACTCCATGTGACCACGAAGTCTGTCCTCTGGGCTTCAAGAAGCACAGTTCAGTGGAGCTCAACATGGTGAGCTGTTTACTACTCTGTGACTTGGGAAAGTTACTATCATTTTAATTTCTCTGACTCTGTTTCATCATCTTTAGAATGGGATAATAAATAAACTCAACCTCTTAATCAGTGGGGATTACATGAGAGCACACTCCTGAAACATGGAGGCACCCTCCCTAACTTGCTGTCGGGTACAGCTACTGCTTGGGAATTCTACAACATGGGTATTTAGTGGTGAGGCTCTTAATAGGTTAAGGACTCTGTTACAATGCACCATTGATACTTAACAAAGAGGTAAATGCTAACTTGGTTTACAAGACAGCAAGGACTCTGGAGGCGGACAGTGACGGCCACACATCAGTGCATGCATTTGACATGACAGAGCTGTCCGCTTAGAGGTGGTCGCAATGGCAAGTCTTAGGTGCATTTTACCTCGACTAAACGTTGGAAAAAGGAAAGAATGAAAACAACAGCATCATCCTCCAACCCCCGCAGCACCCGTTTACGACAGCCTGGCTCTGTAGGTAGAAGTCTGATGTGGGTGAGAGTATGCACAAGGCCAAACTGAAGGGCTTGGGTCGATTCCTGTCTGGAGGTTCTGGGGGGGAAATCCGCTATTTAGCTCATTTATGTGTTGGTAGTTGTGCGACTGTGGTCCCCATTTCCTTGCTGACTAGTGGTGGTTACTTTCAGGTTCCAGGTCACTCTCAGGTCCTGTCCATATACTCTCTACCCTACCTGCACTCTAGCAAGAGGCGTGGAATCCTCCAGCATCCAATCCCTGACTTTTCTTTTGAAACCAGTGGGAGAAACTCTGCCCTCCCTTCCTCCCTTCCTTCCTTTTCCTTCTTTCCTTCTTCTCTCTCTCCCTCCCTCCCTCTCGCCTTCTCTTTCTTTTAGTGGTGCTGGGGATGGACTCCAAGGCTTTGTGCATGCTAGGAAAGTATTCTACCTCTGAGCTATACCCCTCGCCCTGAAACTTTGCTTTTAAAGGGCTCAGTAGTTAGGTCAGCTCCACTCGGACAGTCTCTGTCTTTTAAGGTCAACAAATTTTGGGATTTCAAATACATCTGCAAAATGCCTCACAGCAGTTGCTAGGTTTGTGCTTGATCAAATCATGGGATGGGAAATCCTGGGGGGAGTTTGGAAATCTGCCTACTGCAGGAAGTGTCCTGAGAATGGGAACCAAGGCATCAACAGGACTTAGAAGGGTAGGGAGGAGCCTTGCAGGTAGAGAGCCCAAAATAAGCAAAGACTGGGACCTGGGTACGTATGAGAGCTGGAGGTGGGAGGAGCCCTGCAGGGTGGGGCAGGGCGTGTGCGAGCAGGGGGCTCTAGTGGTGAGCAGGGCTAGTGGGCATGAAGCTGGGAGGTGCAGAAGCTACCCACCGTGGGGGTTCTGAAGGTGCTTTAGGACAGGAATGACCACCTGGGATGGCTTAGGAAGAGAGGGACTAGGCCACTCTTGGGGTGCTTTGGTCTAGGCTAGTCTGGAAAAAGCAGAATCTTTCTCCTTCGCCCTCCTTGAGAGGAACATGGTTCCTTTCTTCCTTCACTGCATATTCTCCACTCGTTCGGGAGATGTGATGAATCTGTTATGAGCCAGGCCTGTGCTGGATTCCCAGGACAGAGTCGTGAGAGATGGACTTGATTTCTCTCCTCTGAGTGGGATAGAGTCGTATGGAGAGGAGGTTCCTGTGCAGAGAGCAGCGCAGGTACAGGGGACACATGGAAGCCATGGGGGACCTAAGGAGGGCCCCTAACTCCAGATCCTGGTGTATGGTGGACAAAGCAGGAGCTGCTTATCCCTGCCCAGGGACTCAGAATGGGAAGAGTGACAGAGGCTCTGGGAATGGCCTTCCAGGGGGTCTTGCCTGGGCTCTGTCCCCTTTGCTCAGGAGGAAGCCCTGCTGGGGGAGCCCAAGATCAGCCCCAAGGCGGGAGGAAGTACAAAACTATTTGATCTGAGTCTGGCCTCTGGAAAAGAGCTAAGTGTCTTTTTGTTGGCAGCTGCAGCAAAAGGTGCAATCATTAGAAGGTGGCATTTTGCATTAAAATTGTCCCCATCAGCCAGTGACATTTTCTTGTTCCTTCTGGTCAGGAGACCTTTTAGTGCCACAGATTCAAATGACTCAAGCATAAGAATTTCTTTCCCTCTGGGAGAGAAACACAGCTCAATCACTCTGGGGTGGATCCACACATTAGCTGGGGTTAAAAAAGCGGGTGAACTAGTGAGCCCGGACAGGACCCAGGGGTGTGTGTGAGGACACAGAAGAAAAAAGTACACATCTGTGTTTTGCACAGCTGAACCATTTTGTGTCTATGAGGATGATGGGTCTGGGTAATGAGCGCAGTAGGTGTGGGCTTTGCAAGGGTATTCATTACTGTGGAGAGAAAGGTCTACATATAGGCGTGTGTGTGTGTGAGTGTGTGTGCACCAAGGAGAAGGAAGTGGGTGGGTGTGCATATGCGTGTGCACGCAGGCACCCATTTGTGCTTGTTTACATGTGAGCTCCCATGTGCCATGACTGGGTGGGACACCTGGAGGGCATATCCCCCACCCACCCACAGTCTGCCCATCTCAGTAGAGGGCACCACGAATGCCTAGCTCGCAAGCCCTGACCTAGGAGTCCTCCTTCCCCTGACTTTGAGCTCAGAGCATCCCCTTCAGATAGGCCTTCTCTGAGCACTTCAGTCAAAACAGCTCCCATAGCCCCTCCGCATGTGTTCTCCATTACAACACAAGCCTCCTTTCCCTTACAGCATTATCTCTATGGGAAATTATATGCTACGTGTTTGTTTATATAAATAAGGTCTCTTCAATTCCTGTGTGCCCTGAGAGCAAAGCCATCTTTCTCAATCACTTCTGTATACTGTTGGCACTCAGTAAGTGACTGATGATCGACTTGTGTCTTTGTGCTGCTCCAGGGCTAACTAGGTCTTAGAGGAACAGGGGTATTGCCTCAGTGCTCTGGGTACCATGATACAGAACAAATGGGCTTGAGGGTGTGAGCTTCTTGTTGCAGAAAGCATTCAGATATTGAATGAACACCATTAGCTGCCCACACCTACAGGCTACCTCCCAGTGTCATACTATGGGATGCAAGGATTCTCAAGGCCTGGGCCCATTGGGACTCCCCACCTCACTGTTTTCTGATCATGGCCTATTCTTTCAAACTCTCTGTATAGGTGTGCATGTGCCCTTTAGGCAGCACGGAAGGCCCTTCCTCTCTTATCATCATTATTATTATCATCATTGTGATGCTGGGGGTTGAATCCAGGGCCTTATGCATACTAAGCAAGGACTCTATCACTGAACTAACTACATCCCCAGTGCCTTCTTCTTCTCATCGTTCCAGCCTGTACTTGAGTATTTGTCCTCCACAGTGTTAACTTAAACTCCCCAGACAGAACCCAGACTCCTTCATCCCTGATCCTGGGGGTGGGGGGCATTTGTATGCCTGGTTGTAGATCTGACCACTTTGGTTATATGTGCTTGTTGTTCCCTGTAACAGACCCAAAACTCTCAGGAACAAGGCTGGAAGTTGGGTTTCCCCAGGTCTGGCTTGGGGGTGCCATGATTCCTAAGAGGTGCTTGAAAGTTGTTCAGACATATGATGGGAGGTCTAGCAGAAAGGTGAAGGACTCTTCTGTTTCTGGACCACTTCCCTCCACCCCTCTAAATTTGTAGCCATCAGAGGTTGGTCCTATCAGGTGACTCTTGTGCTCAGCTTGAGAGCTTCTGGCTTCCCTAGGAAAAGATGCCAAGTGGCTGACTGTCCAAGCCTCAGGGGAGCTCAAGCACCAGCCCAGGATATTGGCAAGGGTCATAACTGGTGGGGTACCTACCCCAAGCCAAGAGACTTGGAACAGACCACTGGGGAAGCTAATGAGGCTCCTCACTCCCAAATGGATGGTTCTGGGGAGATGCTGACCCCCAGAAAAATGCAATGTTTCCTGAAAGGCCAGAGATGACTGAGGATGGAAAATGTGAGCCCTTCAGATACCCAGTCGGTCCACGTTCCACCAGAGCTGCCGAGCATAGAGTTAGGAGGGTGGGAGGGGTCTCCTATGGGTGGGTTGCTGGAGGCTGGCCCACACTGAGCATTCAGGCATTTCCGGCCAACTGAGGTGGGATGCCCTTCTTGCTGCAGGGTGGACTCCCACGCTGCATGTCTACAGCAGAGAAGGCTGGAGGGGTGCTGTAAGATAGGACCTTGAACCTGAAGTCAGAAGCTGTGGGGTCCAGGCTGCCTCTGCCAGTTCAAAGGACACAGTCTTAGGTTAGAGTCTCAACTTCGCTGAAGCTTCAGTTTTCTCATCTGCAAAAGAGATTCTAGATATTAACCTCGGTTGCATACTATCTCATTTAATCTTCATGACATTTCTGAAGTACACACTATTTCCCACTTTTCCAGTGAGGAAACAGGCTTCAGCTAACCAGTTTCTGCCTGGCTGCACAGTTAGCCAGTGCTGGGATTTGAACCTGAACTCTGCCTAACTGTGAAACCCATGTTCGCAATCCCTGCCCCATGTGGTCTAGCAATTCCTGCCAGGCCTAGTTCTGAGGATCTCTGTGAAGACCTGAAGCAACCATGGCTGACCACATAGCTGTGTGCCCTGGGGCTCAGGCTGTCCGCTTCTCCCTGGCAGGTTCCCCTCCTCCTCCTGGCTCTTGCAGGGCTACCCCTGGGGGCGGATGCAGGCTGGTGCCCTCTCTGCCTGCTTCTGCTGCTGCTAAACTTTACACTGGGCTCTGTCATTAGCCCAACAACAAGCTCCCTGTTTGACTAGCCCTGTCCAAATTTGCTCGGAGTGAGCAGGAACCCATGGTAAGTAAACGGTTTTGTGTTGATATTTGAGCACTAATGAAGAGGCAGCGAGCGAGGCCCATTAATAACTGAAGAGATGATTGTGTTTGCAGAAGGCCTGTGTACAGCGCGTCAGCCTGCCCAGGCGGGACCGTCTCCTTATTGATTTCCCAATCAGCTGGAGCAGTGCTCTTGTTCTCTGCAGTCCCGGGGTTGTGCCCTGCAGAGGCACTGAGCCTGGGGTCTCAGGTGAGGGTAGGAGTGTCATTAGTTCTTCATTCCTTCATCCAACAAGCATTGGTAGGAGCATCTTTTATGCATGGGTCACTATATCAATAGCCAAATCCCTATCCTTGCTTCGCGGGTAATTTCTGGCTTGCCTTACTTAGAAATAGAGCTTGCCCTTGACCTTCCCACTAGGGATGGGAAAAAGCTAATTCTCTGTCTGCTTGGATTTCTGATCGTGTACCAAGTGGCACCCTGTCCTCATACACTGCCTATCATGGCCCTCTGTCATCATCTTGGACTGCCTGTCTGCCTGGTCTGTAACAGGAGATGACCTTCTGACTGGCACTGATGGATGGCTTATTCCTTTCCTATGTTGTCCTGAGCCCTGAGATCCACCAGACTCAGCATGAGAACCTCTGGGTTTAGGTTGGAAGAAGGGCTACAAGGCAGGTACCTGGTGGCCCAACTGTCTTCCCCCATTGGGTACGTTATAGAGCCTGAGCTCTCCGGGGAGATGCCACAGCAAGTCCCAGGCCAGGGCTCCAGGAAGGCTCCAGAGATCCTCAACTTTAGGCTGATTTGGGGGTAATTTCTGGCCTTCTCTGCATGGACTAAGGATAAGGTAATATCCCCTCTCGTAATTAGACTGATAGAGGAGGCTGACTTGTAAACAGATGATCAGAAAAGAGCAACTGTATGTCGACGGGCATGAATCCAGGACCGTGGGAGCAAAGAGAAGGGTAGTTGAGGGCAGGGAGATGACTTTCCAGAGGAAGTGACATTTGAGCAGGCTCTTTAAGGCTGGTTGGCGACTTACAGAAGTCATAACGACTGTTCCGTTTGGTGGAGGAGGATGGGTTGGAGATATAGCTCAGGGGTAGAATGCCTGCTCAGCATGCATGAGGCCCTGAGTTCAATACCCAGTACTGCAAACAAATACACACACGCACAACCCATTGGTGAAGGAGGAAAAGAGGAGTCTGCCATGGGTGCAGTTTTGCAAGGAGACCAAACTCGTGTCTCCTGGCCTAGGCAGGATTTTTCTTTTCTTTTCTTTCTTTTTTGTTAGGGTTTTGTTAAGAAAGACTCCAAAAGTTGGGATTTGGAGCTGGGGTGGGGACTGGGTGAGATGGCCCTGGAAAAGCCTCTTCTTTGAGTGTTGGTGCCGCAGCTCTTCCCTTATTGAGTGCTCCTGGGACAGGATCAAGGAAGGAGTTGGGTGGGGGCTTGAGCTCTCATCCCAGCCCTGCCAATAGTTGGGAGAGTGTCTTCCCTTCTTGGAGCCCTCATGTGGAACAGAAGCAGGTGACACCTCCTCAGGGCATTCTGGGGGGAGTCAACTAGGGTAGAAGAATGAAAAGTGTGACACAGAGCACAGCTCTCAGAAGCTGTCAACACATAAGAACCACAACCTTAGCCTCGGCATCCAGCTGTGGTCTCCTACTGGAGACGTGCACGTCTCACACCCACTGACTCCTGCCACACTGGCATGATGTCCTCTTGCTAAAGCCTGGGGTCAGGTCCCATCAGCAGAGAGCCGAGAAGAAACTGGGTTGCAGGAGCACCTTGCAAAAGAACTGTTTGCAGATCCAGAGTCAGATGGCCCTGTTGGTGCGGTGCTGGCTTCCTGCCCGGGAATGGGCTTGTGCAGTGTGGGAGGAATCGCCTACTCCCTCATTCAGCATTTTACCTTGGCCTGTTGTAGAGGAACTCCAACCCTTTTAGAAATGGTAGGCAGTGCTTCTGCTCTTCCCTCCAAGGGCTGCCAAGCTTGGAAGAGGGGCTGGCCCAGAGTGACCTGCGTACCATTCCCATCTGTCCTGCCAGGGTTGTCCCGCCTACAAGGAACTTACTGAATTCTTTTCCTCCTCCATGGGGCAAAGTTGACTCTTGCACACACAAAAAAAGACCTGCAGTTCTGAGGGCAAGGTTCCATTTCGAGTGTTAAGAGCCCAGCTGTGGCAGTGGATCCCTGCCGTGCCTGTCCCCCAGGCCTCCTTTGTGGCACAGCTGATGGCTCTGTCTGTTCACATGGCTATTTGAGCCAGGCGGTGGGCGAAGAATGGCGCAGATGAGTTTGGGGGGAGGAAGCACTGCAGGAGGCATGAGTAGGGTGGTGGAGGACCCAGGGAAGTGAAGTGGCAAAAGAGGCCGAAGAGGCTGGGGGCTGCAGCTCAGACCCCCAGACGAGTTTGACAAATGGAGAGCCACTGTAGTTTGTTGATGACAGAAATTGGAATTGAAAGAATCTAAACCTTGGCCACTGACTTGAAGAGAGGAGCAAGGGAGAGTCAGGCACCCTGGGGAACTCCAGGGTGTCCAATGGTTGCATGGGAGGTGTGGATGGCACTCTGAGAAGAGGAATTAGGGTGGGAAAAAGACACTGACTTACTGCCAGATTTTTGAGGCCTCAGGTGTTGGAGAGTCAGAAAGCAGGATCCAAAAGATGCCTCAAGGAGGGAGACGAGTAGAGAGGACTGGGGATTTACATCCAAGGGTCACAGTGGTGTTAGAACAAGGGAGGAAAGAGAGGGAGGGAGGGAGAGACCAGCTGCAGATACACTGCTGAGAACAGGTACCCGTGGGGCTCAAGGGCATTGAGAGCTGGTGAAAGGGGCAGGCAGGGGATGGCCCAAGAGGCAGGAAACCAGAAAGTAGCAGCACAGCATTACCAAGATCGAGAACGGCAAGCGCGTTGCGTGAAGCAAGGGTTCAGGACTCTGAAACTCAACAAGGAGGTTGTCCCAAGTGAGAAACCACTCAGAAGTCAGAGGTAAGGACTGAGAATGGCTGCTATCAGTGGTCATGGGGGTTGGGAACACTAGTGGCCTCAGCTATATTAATAATGCACTTGGGTGGGAGCCAGACTGCAGAGGACGAGGGGCCAACAGGTAGTGGGGAAGAGGAGGACCCAGGGCAGACCCCATCGGAAGCTGGGAAGGGAAGGAGAGAGAGGATCAGAGTTCAGAGGTTCGGGGGAGCAGAAGGTGTGTTGGTGAGAAGATGGAGAGAGGGGCTGGGGAGGCTTCTCACTGGGCTTCCTTTTTGGAATTGGCAGCCGGTAGGCTTCAGAGCAGCGGAGGTGGAGACCGCAGCTACCTTAGCGAGCTGGGTGGCTGAGTGTCTGCTGACTGCACACTGAGTGTGGGGATGGTGAGAACCATTGGGCAGCACTTGGGCTTGCATCAGGCCTGTTTCTCTTTATGTCCACCGTGTCCTCCCTGTTCAATCTGCGCTACTGGGAGGGGCCTGGGGTTATTCTTTTCTATGCATGTATCCCTGTCATTGCAACAGGGCCGCAGGGAGGCCAAAGTTATAGTGGCTCCCCTACTATTGCTGCAGGCACCATGGAAGCTCCTGGATCTTAGAAAACCTGGGAGAGCCAAGGGATTGGCTCGAGAGGGATGTAGCAGTGCTAGTACTCTAACTAGCTCTTGGTTATACTGGGACATTTTAACACGGCTTTCAAAGTCACTCCCCCGGTCTCTCCTGAGTAAAGTTCAAGCTGCTTAGCCCAGCCTTCACGGAGTTGGTTGCCTGTGTCTTCAGCAGGACGTGGGTTTCTCACATTCCTGTTTGTTGTGTCCTCCAACAATCCAGGACTGCCAGGCCTCTCTTGGGCTTTTGAGCATCTTGCTCTGCTGAGCCCAAAGCCCAGGATAACCTCCCCCTTATCTCACTGATGATGCCCACCATGGTTGATAGGCCACCTCCTCTAGAGAACTTTCCTGGTCACCACTTTTCTCTCTGGGATCCCATCATGGTCATTGTTGGCAGTCTACCGTGGGGTGAATGTCCATCTCCATTTTAAAAATTCCTGATTTTTTTTTGTGTACCCACCACTCTGCCATCCAGCCACTGGCTCTAGGGGAACACTAATACCCCACCCCCATGCCCTGTCATGATGCTCAAGCTTCAGACGCGTGTCTGACCGGTCTGAAATTAATCCAATCCCTTTTCCAGTGACTCAGGCATTTGGAATATATCCCATATTTGGACTGATAATACACACAAAAAGAGGTAGACTAGCGAGCTTTCTGGAAAAAGTCTCATT
This sequence comes from Aplodontia rufa, assembly GCA_004027875.1. Taxonomy (NCBI): domain Eukaryota; kingdom Metazoa; phylum Chordata; class Mammalia; order Rodentia; family Aplodontiidae; genus Aplodontia; species Aplodontia rufa. The sequence continues at coordinate 26,862 of PVKS010020277.1, read as the reverse complement.
GTTTCTACACGGCCCATACAGGAAAAGAAAGACCGTCTTTGTGTTCTGTGTGCCCTCAGGTCTGGAAGGGATGCCATGCACTGTTGCAGCTGACCTTGTTCCCCAGACTGAAGGTGAAACCCAGACCACGGAGCACTGAAGAGAAACCAAAAAGACCTAAGTTTCCATCACATCGTCAAGCCCTTGAGTCAGCTGATCCTGTGTCTCTTTTTACCCTGGTCTTGGAGATACATTAAGGAACACACTTTTTCTTATTATTTCACATAGTCTTGAATTGGGTTTATATTATTTGCTGCCTGAAACTGGTACAGTTCCAATACTCACCTGGTGAGGTAACGTTCTCTATTCCAGACTGGGAGATTCTCACCAGCTGGCTATCACACACACATCTCTGTCCTTGAATCTTGGCATGGTTCCTTGGATACAAGTCCCAATGTGGCTTGGATAACGGAATGTATGAACTTGAAGCTCATCTGGACCTATTCCTTAGGATAGCGTGCCTTAAAGTCCACTTGATAATCATTTCCCTTCCTCTTGAACAAGTTTCAAGTTCTTTACAAGCAAGCATTCTCCCTTCTTGGTGTGGCTGGCACAGGACAAAGAAAACCCAGACTTCAGGGACTTGCTTCATGCAGAGCAGTAAGCTGGCATCAGAGCCAAGGCCACAGATCAGACACCTACCATGTGCTAGGAACTGTGCTAAGGATGTAGAGCTGAGACCCTGCCTCCACAGACCTTATTGTCAAGTGGGACATAAAGGTGGGCACACAGGCATCAGACCTATACAATTGGCATGAACCACTGCACAACTTTGGCATAAGTATATCCACATATTAAAATCTGGTTGCCTTGGAGTTCACCTGATTAGCAATCAGGATCAAGGGGATCTCCCTTGGATTGTTCATTGATCCTGGAGGCACACTTGGTCCAAAGGCAGGTGCTCTCTTCTAGATGCCAAGGGCAGAGATAGCTGCAGCCCAGCACTGCTGCAACTTGCTGTGGTTTCTCACTGCCCACAGTGCTCTGCATACTCATAGATCCTTGTCCTTTGACCTTAGGTCCCTGACAAACCACCTTGGGGTTCCAGGGGCTTTAGGCCTTCAGCTCCAATGGAGCTAACTCGATAGCTGAACTATTATTACCAAAGTAGAAATATTGTCCAAGGGTTTCTGAGTCTTGAGGAACTTCTTCACCACATATGTGGTTCACTGTTGGCCCAAATCAGTCATTTCCCATGAAACCATCCCCTTTCCCAGTGGCCTGGTGGTTTGGATCATTTACCTGGAAACCCTCTTTCCTTAGGTCTATGTTATGGGCTTGGATTCTACAGGACCTAGTTTAGCAATAGATCTCCCTGACTTTGGGTCTGCGGGAACAGAGGTTGGGCCACTGAGCTCTTGCGCCAGCAAGCAACAGGGAAAATACTTAAAAATTCAAACACAACAAACATCAAGCAAAGCCCAAAGCATAGATTTTGCTATATCTTGGTTACCTTAATGACAAACCCCATCTAACCTTGTCTTTGCACAGCCAGAGAGTTCCTCAAGTGTCCCTGGGTGGGACAAAGAAGATCAATTTTACCAAGAAAGAGACTATATAAGGCAAGCAAGATTAGTGAAGAGCGGTGGTGAGTTCTTCTCAAGGCTGGTTGGAGTTGGGGGAGAGCAAGGGAGAAAGTCTTCAGAGAAGTGAGGCCTTATCAAGGACCCCTCTACCCTGCAACACTTCATTATGAAAGATTTTTAAGTATGCAGAGAAATTGAAAGAGATTGTCAGTCAACTCTCAACCTGCCACCTGGATTCTACTAGCCTCACTGTATACTTATTTCATTACAAGTCTATCTATGTATCCCTCCACCATCCATCACTTAACTTTGCTGATGAATATTTTTATAGTTAATTTTATTCATATCATAAAACTCACCCACCATAAGTGTACAGTTGAATGATTTTTAGCAAGTTCACACCATTGTGATCCTGTTTTAGGACACTGCTTCTACCACTCCCACAGAATCCCTTCATGTCCAAGCACTGCCCCACCCCAGCACAAGGCAGCCACCGATCCGCCTCCAGCTTCTAGAGGTTTTCCTTTTCTGGAAATTTCATGCAAGTGGAATTATATAACGCAGTCTTATACATCTGGCTTCTTTCACTTGGCATAATGTTTTTGAGGTTCATTCTTCGTATTGCAGGGAATGGTAGTTTACTAATTCTTTTTGCAGAGTTGTAGTTCATTGTGTAGATGTACCACAGTTTGTTGACGCATTCACCAGTTGATGGACATTTCGTCTGTTTCTAGTTTGGGGTTGTTATGCAGCAGGTGGCTGTGAACCTTCCTTTACAAGTCTTTGTTTGAGGCAGATCAAAATAAGCCACCCCAAAATATATGCAGTTAATACTTTTCCACATGGCCATTCAGAGGTGCCACAGATACAAGACTGGCTCTGAACGGTTGTCCTTTTGTAAAAAGAAATTTACATCTAGTAGAAAGCAGATTAGGGAGGGCTTTTCTATCTGATATCTGCCTACGAAAGATCTTTTCAAAGGGAGAAGAGATGGCCGGGGTGTGTGTCTGACAACTAGAATAGGGACAGATGACCACAGGTGACTCTTACCTGGGAGACTTTATCTGCATCATAAGAAAACTTTGGTTCAGTGCATTTTCCTCCTGTAACCTGTCACTTCTCCCTCCAGGAGCTCCAAATTTCGTTTTGCACAGTGTAAGTTTCAGCTCTAGACCTCCTTTGAGTCTTGTGTTTTGTATATGGCTCCCGTGTCCCTGCCCATTAATAAATGTGCTTGCTTTGTTCCTGTTAGACTATTGTCGATTTATTTCATGGCATAAAAGTTATTGAAACTTCAGAGGAAGAAGGGAAAATTTAAAACTTCCCCATAGGACCTATCTTTCCCTTGTAAGGTTTTAAGGAGTAAATAAGAGCTGACCAGGTTGCCAAGACCAGAGTGAAGCTTTTCAGGAGGACCCATGGTGTCTGTGGAGGCTCAGGAAATTAAAGCCTTAGGTATTCAGGGAGTGGCAGTCGTTTGGAATCTTGGAGGAGTGGGATAAACAGGTAGGGAGGGGCAGGACCTCAAAACCTGGGGCATGCGCTGCGGGGAAGCAGGTGTTGGACTGAATCCAGAAGGCTATAAGGAAACTTGGAGTTTTACTGGAGTCAACATGATCCGAAGTGCTTTGTGGGAAGATCAGTGGGTGCAGCACCGATCGTGGGCCAGCTAGAAGACCATTCTAATGGTTAGATGAGTGCTACGAGGTCCTGAGGGGCAGCGGGCAGATCAGGGTGATCACTCTGTGTATATGTGTGCTGTTGAGGTGCCAGGGGGCAGCTGAGTGATTCAGCCTTGCTCGCAGCCCCATGAACACCCCTTCTCCAGGGAGCAGTCAGTCCCCGGCTCTCTTCTCCATGCAGACCTGTGTGTGGCTCTCAAGGTTAGCGCCATGGGGGTCAGTGCTGTTTAAATGTTGATTACAGAGACGGTGGGAGCTGCTCAGATTTCTAATTAAGATTAAAGAATGTACCCGGCTTATAAATGGTTCTTAGGAATGTATAATTTGATTAGCCTGTTTTCTCCGGGCATTTTAATTTCTGGATTAGTGAACATGGCCTCTGACTACAGGTGGGGCCGCTTGCTCACCACCCACAAAGTTTGGGGCACTAAAGGGATGTAGGGGGAGATAGGAGGACAAAAGGAAGAGAATGAGCCCTGGAGAAACAGGTCAGGCCAGTGCGGCTCCTCTTCTCTTCCTTCTCTCCTTTCTCCCCACTTAGGGAGAGAATGAAAAATGTCCTGCTTGAGATCAAAAAGGACCCAAAATATTGACTATAAAATGAATGTGCTCACCTGGATCTCATGTACATTAATTTGTTATCATTTAAAGGCACAGAAGGCTGGGTCTTCACCCTCCTGTATGTGGTCCTCTTTCTTTTCCCCTCTCATTTTGAGCCCAGGCTACAGGACTAACATCAATTTAGGGAGTGTTGCTGGACATTCACAGGGTACCCCAGCATCATTCATAACTCATAATCATTCAGCAGCTCTAGGACTTTTTCAGCCTCCTCTCAGTGAGGGGCCAGGTCATCTGCAAGCTCTGGATACCACAGGAAGTCACATGTCCCCATGGGAAACCGCCTAGGCACCAAGGCAATCACCTTCCACCCTCTTCCCATCCCTTATCCTCCTACCCCTAGATGCATTATGACCTTTGTGGTCCCCTACATGGGCACTTTCTCCAATAAAAAGGATACTATGATTACATTAGTATACAGTATTTAAACACTTCATTCTTTCTGAAAGTTCATTTATTGTCTTCTGATTTTAAAAGCTGAAAACATTTCCAGGGGCGTAGGTACTGAGTGGTGAGTGGATACGGTGGCCGTCATGTCCCCCAAAGCTCCTGATAGGCAGCACACCTGCCTGCCCATTGACCCAGTGACAAGTGCTGCAGGTTTGGGGTCTGTGAACTGTCTGTTGCCCCTCCTTGCACAAGTCCTCAGAGGAAGCCTGTATGAGCGCTGCCCTCAGGCCAGCTCTGCAGAAGAGCAGGAGACTCAGCAGCAGTAGATCTGTCTCCATAACCTCTCTCCATCCTCACTTCTTTGAAACCTAAGCCATTCCTGTAAGAAGGCCAAGTGTTTGCTATTCTCTTACCAGCCCTGCAAGTTGGCCCTGCTTCCCCGGGCCATGAGAGCTTTCTTCTTCTTTAACCAATGTTTGCCCTTTCTGTGCACTTCTGTGTGACTAATCCCTGACCACTGGGGGTCTCTGTACAAGGCTCAGTTCTCAAAGAGTGGTTGAAAGAATGCCTTTCATCCAAGCTGCCTGGTGTGTGGGTGGGTGGGGGTGGGTGGAGAAAGGGGTTGTTTAAAAAAGATTCCAGGGACTCCCCAGGTGATTTCTTCTGCCCATGAAAATTTGAGAAACCTGGTGTTAGGAAAGGGCATGAATCTGGTCCTGCCTACCTTCCTTCTCACATATCCTGGGCTACTTCTCCATTTTACCACTTCTTGGAAATCAACAAACATTACTGAACATCACGTTAGGAATTACAGAGGCAAAAGGGTGAGGTGAAGTCTAATCCTGCTTTGTGGAGTTTACAGCCTTTTCCCCCAAGAATGGGGACTGCCCTCTAGCTAGCCCATTTGGGAGGCTTGTGGACCCATGCATCTGAGGACAGTGTCTAGGTATTCACCCCGTCCACCAAAAATGCTTTCAGGAAAGTACTGGTGAGCTACAGCACACACAAGAGTTACATATGTGTAAAGGAGCATAATTCCAGCCACACTGCGGGGAGGACTTGAGGTACTGCATGGGGTTTGGGGATAGCATGCAGGCTCCTGGCTAGCCTTCCACTATCCAGGTTGCGTCCTAAGGCAAAACCCCGAACGGCTCTGAGCCTAAAGTTCTTTTCAGTTCCTATTCAGATCTTGCATATAAGCACAAATTTATAAATTCTAGGCCTCTGTTCATCATTCATTATTGTTTCTTATTGGAATGGGTTCCGAGTATTACTGCAATTATTCCAAGGGAGCTGCAGAGTGTGCCAGCCCAGCACTGGAAGAGTTGGGAGACTGATTAGCTCTGCTTCCAACTGGCTGTGTGATAAGAGGACACTTCAGTGGTTGGTCTGGGCCATATGTTCATTATTTCTAATAAAAATGGGAGAAGGTACTAGAGAAGTCTCAGTTGTTTCATGACTTCCAGGGCAGTCTCACTTTGAGGGCAAGGCAGCAGATCTGCCAGAATTATGAGGTGGGACACCCAGGGTTTGTGTCCCTTCAGCCCTAGCCTGGGTCTTGCAGGATTTGGATTGGGCAATCAGGTCTCTGGTCAGTGGGGGCCATGATTCTGGGGACAGCCAGGAACAAAGTTGAACTATTTAGATAGACACATGGCTAGCGCAGTTTCATGTTGAGTACCAGGAGACCACCTCAACTAGGCGTTCTGGGTGGACTCTTAATCCCCCAAAATATAGGCACCGCCTCCTCTTCGGTCAGGCTTTCCTGGACATCTCCCGCCTTACCCACAGTGGGATGGAGTAGCTGCTGTGTCTCTGTCCTAGTGTTCAGAGGGCCTGGGGAAGGGATCAGGAGCCCAGAGGGGTGGGCCGTGAGACCTGGGGGTGGTCTCCGTGCTCCTATGCAAGCTGGTAAAGGGACACTCCAGGCTTCCCGCGCTGTTCAGAAAGCTTGTTGGGACGGGGATAATGATAATTAACACTTGGGGCGCGTTTTGTCTTCCAAGTGCTTTACAAACACGACCTAATTAGCCCGCGGGGAGGAGCGGAGCCACCGAAACGTTCTCTTTATTATTCATTTCTATACCGTCTGGAGCGTGCAGACTCTGCGCGTGAGTGGTGAGTGTCGTCGGGGAAGATGGCTGGCGGCGGCGCCCTCCTGCCAGCCTGCGAGCTCTCGGTGGGGAGGGCTCCGCTGGGTTGCCGGCAAGATGGTAGGCAGTCAGGCCCACTGTCACGCATCTCATTTCCTCGCCCAAATCTATAGAGATGCGTAGGCTCGCGGGCTCGGAGAAGTTAAGTGACATGTCCAAGAACTCATAGACTATGCCCGGCCACCGCAACTCAAACCTGGGCCCTGGCCCAGGTCCTGATCTTCGTCCTCTCGCTGGCAACTGGCAGGTCGTGCGCAGCCAGTCTGGGACAACTGGTCCGGCGCGCCGCATCTGTGAGCCGGGACGAAAACTGGCGGAAGCGGAGAAGGAGGGCGGCTGGCTGCGGTGTGCGCGCTCCCGGGCCGGCCGAAACTGTTGCCAGAGCAAAGCTCCCTGCTTCACCTGAGCGGGGGGACAGATGTGCATCAATATTTATTCGGAACTCCCAGGAAACCTGGATGAAGTGTAATTATCTCAGCTCAATCAGCTCGGATTAGCATAACATCAAGTCACCCATCAGACGGAGGGTTTGATTTCGGGGATCAAAGCGCCGCGCTGTAGCCGCTGATTAATCGGGGAGAAGGGAGCGTTGAGAAGAAAGCGACGCCGGCTCCGAGAGCCACAGCTGCACCGCTTTGATGCGTCGATTGTGCCAAGTTAACTTTCCCGGCCCGCTCGCGCCGCCCCAGCCGCTTCCCAAACCTCCTGCGCCCGCTGGCTCTGCGGATTTTAACGCCGCTTCTCAGGCAGCAGCAAGACGACAGCTCCGAATAAACTGTGACCCCTGCCCAGCCAGGGCCACCCCGGGAAGGGGGCTGCTTGCCCATCCACGGTATGCTCCGTGCCCAGGCGTTGCCTGGCCTGACCTGGCGAGAAGGCCGCCTTCTCCCCTTCGCATCCGAGAACGCGTTTTTGGAGGCTCGCCCCGGCTGAAAGGAGGAGGGAACTGCTGGTTCCAGGCCCTGCTCAGGCTGGTTCTGGCAACCTTCTGGACCTCATTTGCCCCAATCCCTCCCTCCACAGAATTTACTTAACTGCCTGTTTCCCCCTTCTGGCTTTGTGCGGGCTGGGGCTGGAGCTGTTTTCCCCACTGGGATGCGCTTCTGCCACTCTCCCCTTAACCAGCTGCCCCATTTTCAACACCCAGCTCAAGGCCTCTGGCCCTGGTGAAGCCTGTCCTTTTGTTTCCTGGAGCTAGGGAAGTCTCCGTGGGTGACAACAAGGAGATAAACACCTTTTAAAGCAATTTAAGGTGTAAAGCTCAGAAATGGCCTGTAAAGCAAAAACTTTGAAATTCAAAGGTCATGTGTGTGTGTGTGTGTGTGTGTGTGTGTGTGTGTGTTTGCCAGGTTAGGGTTTGCCAGGTTAGGTTCTTGGGCAGAGGGCATTGGGCAGAATCATCATTGTTGCATTTACACACCCAGATAGACAGTCAATAGTCTGGTTTCCTGAGTGAGACAGGAGCCTGGGAAGGGTCTCAAAGGGGACTCTGGCAATTTCATCCGACCAACCAGACAGAGCCTTAAGGTGGCCCTGCAGGTCCTCCTAAGCCCCCCTGTCTCCCCTCCCCCAAGCTGGGCGTGCTGTTCAGGGGGCCAGTTGCAGGGTAAACCCTCCCATTCCCTCAAGTAAGACTCCAGGATTCTCTGACATCTGCTGAAGGTGGCTTAAGAAGGAAGATCAGAGTCACAAAGACTGGCAGGCCAGCAGTGGAGTTCCTGGGAGGTCAAGTGTCTTGGCCAGGTGAGCAGAGTTAGCAGAAGGCAGAGCTGGAGCCCGTACCTGCTTTGTGCCAAGGACAATATCCAAGGGGACACATCCATGAGTAAGACAGGGAACCTGTTCTCAGCAGAGCTGAAGAGAGGGTTGGCAGGGTGGGTGGGCGAGCCAAGACAAACTATGAGGGGGAGTCTTGAAGTCAGCAGGACAGTTACAGTGATTTTCAATACAAATGTAAGCTGCTGCCCACCATTTCCACCTCCTAGAGAATGTTTTTCTCCGGAGCTAAACCAGAGCTCTAGGGACTGCTGGGCCCCTCCCAGTCTGCAGTACAAAATTCACTGGGAAGTGGGGGCTATTCAAATCCTGGCAGCACTGTACCATCCTTAGTGATCCTTACTTCAGCATCTTGAGGTCACCATAAAAATGTTCAAATACATGAGACTGTTTCCAAAGCTTCCCCCAGGCATTGCCTTATCAGATCCTCCTGGCCATCTTTGAGAAACGGGAAATAAAGATGTTTGTCTCCATTGGACAGGAGAGAGAACAAACCCGGAGATAGAGTGGTGTGCCCAAGGTCATACAGCCAGGTGGAGTGAGGACTGAACAAGGGTCTCTTTGATGGCTCCTGCCAGGGATCTCTCCATCACTCTGCAAAGCTGCATATTCTCAGAGAAGGTTGAATGACATACCAAGAGGTGAAAAGACTTGTCCAAAATTTCTGATCTCAGACCAAGACACCAACCATCTGGGTGCAGAGCAACATTCTGCTAGATTCCTCTCTCCTTGGAGCCATGGCACTGCCCAGAGAGTCAGGGCACAGGATACTCCCCCCACCCCGCAAGTGCATGGAGGCCAGAAGGAGGACAGAGGGCATCTCAGAGCTGAGAGGTTGTGTCTGTGGGCATTCTTCTCTGGACTATAAGCTCCTTGAGGGCAGAAACCATCTGTTTTACTCTCTACCATGTTCTAAAATCAAAACTCAGTGCCTAGCACATTGTAGGGTCTCAAGAGATAGAGAATAGCTGGAAGGAAAAGAAGGAAGTAATGAAAAAGGGAGGAAGGTAGGAAGGGAGGAAGTGAGAGGGAGGGAGGAGGGAAGGAAGCAGGAATGGAGGGAGGGAGGATTAAAGAATTGTCAGCCTTGGCAGGGGGCCGAGTCTTAAGAGTGGGTGGGCCTGTGCCCAGTATACTGGCAGAAAGATGATTTATCTCGATTCCAAATCTCTCCTATGCAGCATCATGGATTTTTCTCTCCCCTTTAATTAAGAACTAAATATAGATCTTAATTAAGACACTGATGAATTTAATTTAGAGTGGCATTAGGGCCTTAACTTGCAGAGCTCAATGCCGTGTTTGTATAATGTGGGATATAAGCTAAATGAGTGCTTGCTTGTTACTACCATAAATAATTCCCTTGCAAATCCTTTTTCGAAGTGTCGCTAACACTAATCCACCCCCGTCTAGAGGATGTGCATGGACTGCTGTGGCCTGGCCCCTCCTCATTTGTCCACCTCACATGTGCTCCTGACTTGCCTCCCAGGCTCTGACCAAAGTAAACCCTGTCGCACCACAGCTGCCTTGCCCATCTCTGTCATTGTTCACACAAGTCCCTTGGCTGGGAGTGCCTTTCTGCTCTCTTCTCCAAGACCATGAGGAGCCCCTTCCCCTCCTTCCAGTGCTAGCCCTGGTGTCTGGATCTGATGGAAGTCCTCTTTCTGTCTCCTGATCTCTAAGCGCAGAGGAGCGATCTCTAAACTGCCATAGGGCTCTGCTGATTCTAGTTCTGACTCCACCATGTGCTGTTTTTGCTTCATCTCTGTCTTTTCCTGCTGGCCCTGAGGGGTTGTGAGTGCCCAGTACAGAGTTTGCATGGAACAGGTGATCAGAGTGGCCTTCCGTTGGTGCAATTCAAGGAACCAATATCCCACTTTGGTCCACTGAAAAATAATATTTGTTGAGCACTTAATGTATGCCAGTCTGTGTGCGTGGGCCTGGGAGACCCTTAAGATTTCTGCAGTGGGCGAGTAGCTAGATGAAGATTCTGATGCCCTCTAGTTGTGTTGCGTGAGGGGCAGAGCTTGGCTCAGGACCATTTCATTCATTTCCCAGTCTCTCACTGGACTCCAGGGAGGAAGGTCAGCCTTGTGGCTAACCTTGGTTGCTCTAGAGGCTGGCTGGAGCAGGATGCAGTTAGCTCAATGGGAAGATAGGGTTGTTATGAGGTTAAATGAGGTTTTACCTTCCAAGAGCACATGACATGCAGTAAGTGCTCAGGAAGCAGTAGTGATGTCCATGATGGTATCTGGTTGACATGCTGACTTAATTGGAAATTGGGCACCTTTCAATCAAATGGAACATGGGCTCTAGACATTCTCTAGAGTAGAATATGGCATTCATGCTTTGTGCATATAAACGGACACAGGGGTGATTGGGCTCTTTAGGAGCACCTTGCTTTCGAATCACTTCGTGGCCCTCGACCCTTGCTTTGGCCTCTGTGCCTCCCACTTAAGAAATAAGGGAATGAGATGAAGGGATTCCACCCTCCCTTTGCCTAGGGTGGCTCAGCTTCCTGGCTCTTGCTTTCCTTCCCTAACCTTGCATTGGTGCAGCTTCATCCCAAGTGTCTAGAGAGTGTGGCGGACTCTGTCTTTCAGGCACACCCCCCTGCAATACCAGGTACATGGCCTTTTCATGTGTCAAGCGGTGACTCTCTGATTTGAGGAGCTGAATCATTTCCTGAGCTTCCTGCCTTTCCAGAGCCTGCTATTCTAGGCACCGAAGGAAGGGTGCCCTTTTGAAACGTGCAGATCCAGACCTACTTCTGTCCTCATGAGCATGACTTCCACACTGCCCAGGAGGCTCCAGACCAGAGGCTCTCAACCTTGGCGGTATTGAAATTTGAGCTGGGCAATTATTTGCTCTGTGTCTGTGCTGGGTACTGACGGGTGCTTAGCAACTTCCCTGGCCTCTACCCTCTAGACGCCAGTCGCTCTGGACCTCATTTGTGACACCCAAAATGTCTCTAGATGTTGCCAATTGTCCCTTGGCTTGGCAAATTGCCCCTGGTTGGGAGCTAAGCATGCGCTGTATGTTATTTTGTTTATCTACCTGACAAAATCATTATATGGATACTTTGCTAGTGCTCATTTTATATATGAAGAAATAGATGCAGCAGGTTTGTGGAATCAAGCAGGCAGTTAGTTCACATCACTTCGCCTCCTTCAGCCTCAGTTTCTCACCTTTAATATGTTGTTAGTAACACCCTCTTAAGGTTATTGTCAAGTTCTTAGCATAGTGCTTAACACTTAGTAAATGCTCAAGTAAACACAGTCCTGTGCTGCCTATCATTTCTGTCAGTGATGGGGGATGCCAGTGTAAACCGCACGGTGTAGGTGTGCAGCAGCCCGTACCGTGAGGTCTGTGTTTGTGCCCTCTGTGATGCTTGTGCCACGGTGAAATTGCCTGGTGAGGCATTTCTCAGAGCATTCCTGCTGCACGAAGTGACTCATGACTCTATTGCAAATGTTCCTTTGTGCATGCACATTCAGACTCAAGCGACACTTTCGAATGCCTGCCCTTTGCCAGGACTGTTTCAGTGCCTTAGCTCATCTGGCCCCTACAGGAATCCTATATGGTAAATATGAGATGAGGAATACAACCAGAGTTAAATAACTTGTGAGTAACTAGCAATGTGGGGCTTTGAATCCAAGACACCAAGACACCAAGAACCTGTGCTATTCTGTGGCACCAAGTGCTTAAAAGGGACTTTTATATTCATTTCACTTAGAAGTCACAGTCCCCATATCTAAGGATGCCTATTTTTAGAACCACACTGTCCAGTTTGGCAGCTGCCAGCCACATGTAACTATGTAACTTGAAATTAATTAAAATTTAAAATCCAGTTCCTTAGTCACATGAGCACATTTAAGTGTCCACTAGCCCCATGTACCTAGTGGCCTTTGTATTTGACAGCAGAGATACAGAACGTTTCCATCAGTGGAGTTCTGTAGAACAGTTCTGGTCTAAGGACTAAGGGGGAATCAATTTCTTTACACCGAGAGTATTTTGATGTTTCTTTAGATATTTGGTTGTCAGCCAGTCAGCACTGTGTCCAGAATTATTAGCTATCGGTGCATTCTATTAATATTTATTAAGTTCCTACTAAGTGTCTGGAACAGTATTTTGGACAGAAGCAATAATATAAATAACTATGGTCTCTGCTCATAGATGTGATTTATAATTGCAGCATGGTGTTAACTTGCAGAGCTCAGTGCTGCATTTGTGGCAGGTGGCCTAAGAGTTTAATGCATGCCATAGGTACTACATTTGTGCAAGAACACGTGTAGCCAGGGCAGGGGGCAATTAATTTTCTTAGCGTTGGGGTAGGGGTCCCTAAATGAGGGCCCTAGGAATGCTTGCTTGAAGAGTAAGTCCTCGGGCAGGCAGAGACTGGGCAAGGTCTCTGGTCCCAGAGATGCTCAAACTCTTTTGGGCCTAGAATTTCTGCTGCAGAAACGTGCAGTCAAGAGAGCGGAGACATCAGGGAAGGTTGGCATTGCTTAAAGCAGAATTTGTCAAAGAAGTTACGTTCCAGGTGAACCCAGAGTTGAGTGCAGGGAGTAGGGTAGGAAGCACAGAGACAGAAAATATTAAGGTGTCACTTCTACTTGTACCCGTGGAGACCCCAACGTCCTTCTTTCCTAATTCCAAGCTGAGTCCTTCTGCACCTTCTTGAGCTTTCAGCCCCTCTCCCCACCCTGTCAGCTGACCCTGCCCAACTGCCTGTCTTCCTGCTCCAGTTCAACATTCCCCTGGCTCAGAATCACTTGGTGATATTGGGAACAATGAGGCCTGACTCTGTTAATTTAGAGCAAAATGACTTTTTTTTTGTTTTTAAGAGTATTACATTCCTAGTGATGTATGGACAAGTCAGAAGAGCAGGAGGAGGGCTGGGGAGAGAGGGGAAGGTGAGCAGCTGGCTCCAGAGTGCAGAGAAGGTGGCTGCCACAGCTGATCCAGGGGCTCTCGTCCTGCAGAGCAGGACCCAAGTAGAGGGAAGATGTGGGCTCTTACCAGGCTGGGTGGGGCAAAGCCATCAGAACTGCCGAGGAGCCTGGGGCTGTGGAGAGCTTATTTCTTCTAAGGAGGCAAGAGAAGCATCAAATTTCACTGCTGTCTTATCCTACTGGGCAAGAATGAGGCAGTGAGATGGGCTGGAGAGAGTTTTCACTGGGGCCACACTCAGGCGAGAAACTGCAAGTGATTGCCCACCTTCACACACTAATAGTGTGAATGGCACGTGTAATAATGTGTAATAGTGTGAATATAATAGTACATGCTATTTTATTTCATGATGTGTTAGTAAGCTTTCTGTTACTGTAACACATTCCTGAGATAATCAATTATAAATAGCAAAGGTTTACTTTGGCTGACAGTTTTAGAGGTTTCAGTCTATGGTTGGTTGGTTGTTTGGCCCTGTTGCTTTGGGCCTCTAATGAGGCTCACAACACGGTAGGGAGTGCATGGCGAAGCAAAGCAGCTTACCTAATGGCCAGGACACACACACACACACACACCACACTACACCCCCCCCACAACACACACACTGCACACACACTACACACACCACATACCACACACACACAACACACACAATACACACATACACACACACCACACACATACACCCCACACTACACACATAACACACCCCACATACAACACACACTCCACACACACTACACACAACACACACTACACACACAACATACACACTACACACACCCCACACGCTACACACACACCCCACACACCACACACACCACATACTACACACACACTCTACACACACAACACACACTCTACACACCACACAAACTACACACGCACAACACACAACACGCACACTACACACACCCCATGCAACACGCTGCACACACACTACACACACCACATACTACACACACAACACACACATACACACACCACACTACACACACAACATACACACTACACACACCCCACACACAACACACACACTGCACACACCACACACCACACACTACACACACACTACACACACAACACACTACACACACCACACACACAACACACACTGAACACACTACACATACCACATACTACACACACAGTACACACTACACACACAACACACACACTACACACCCCACACACTACACACACAACACACAACACACAGTACATACACCACACACACTACACACACATAACACACAACACACACTACACACAACACACACACTACACAAACACACCACACACTTCACATACCACACACACTACACACACAAAACACACCAAACACACCACACCCCACACATACAACACACACACTGCACACATACTACATACACCACATACCACACACACAATACATACAACACACACACACATACACACAAAACACACTACACACACACCACACACTACACACACCACACACACCACACACTACACACACAACCACACATACTACACACACAACACACACACTCTACACACACACAGAAACCACTTAGCATAACCCCAGTGTCCTAAAACCTCCCAGTAGGCCTCACCCCTGTTTCCACCACTTCCCCATAGCACCACAGACTGGGGACCAATTGTCCAACACATTGGCCTTGCGGGACACTTAGGATCCAAACCGTGCCGCACGGCTCGCATGTAGCACTAGTTAGCCATTCACTGTTGAAGGATGTTCAGGTTGTTTCCAAGTTGTGTCTGTAAATATTTATTTGTTTGTTTCAATTGATAGACTATTCCTTACAGCATTTTAAATTATTTTTTGTTCAGCATAGTCTTATGAATTGGAGGGACTCGTTGTTACACACTCGTGAACACGTGGATACTGACAGAGCAAGCCAAGCCTGATGCCAGTTCATGATCTCCCCGCTTTGAGTTCTCCCTGATCCCATGTTTCCCCTACTTTACCCCCATGTTAGATGGGCTTCTCATGGACACCGAGGGTTCCCCACTGGGTTGATAGCCCCTCCCTCACTCCAGCTGCCTTGATGTCCCCTCGGTCCCTCCCTCCGGCCCCATCCCTTCCTCCCCCAGCGTCCTAGGCAAGGTTCCCCCTGCTATGTAAAAATTCACCTGTTGAGGTTATTGTTAGCTTAGCCAGCTTTCCATCTGTCTCCAATTGTATTTTAGCTTCCACATAAGAGAGAAACATTTGGCCCTTGAGTCTCTGATTTTGGGATATTTCACTCAGCATAATTTTTTCCATCTCCATTCATTTGGCTGCAAATGCCATGATATCGTTCTCTTAGAGTAGTTTTAGATTCACAGTAAAATGGAGTGGAAAACCCAGAGATATCCCATGTACCCTCCCTCCACTCCCTCAGTTTCCCAGATCACTCACATCTGCGCTGGAGTGGCATTTGTCACAACTGACGCAGCGATCGTGGCATGTTAGTACTGACTGAGGCGCACAGTTTACATTAAGGTTCGCTCCTTGCGTTGTGCTTTCTGTGGGTTTTAATAAGTGCGTAATGTCACATACCCATCATTGCCATATCAGACACAGTAATTTCACTGCCCTACACGCTCCTTCCGCTCCACTTATTCATCCCTCTGTCCCCAGAAACCCTGGTAACCATGACTCTTTTTAGTTTTGCTCGGGTTCTGTTTGTTTGTGTCTTCTTAGAATTTTCTGGAAGTTTCCCTCTGGGATCTCTAGGCCTGACCTTGCCTAACCACAGAGACTTCTTTGAACCCAGGCCCTGCAGGGCATTAGTTCCACAGGTACATGAGCAGCCTGCAGGTGAATTTGAAATTGCTGAAACTGGTGAACCCAGCCCCATCCCAGCAATTGAGCTTCGGCCCCCAGAGGGCTGGGTTCTCCAGGCCCTGTTTGGGAGTGAGGGAGAGCAGAGAAGGGGAGAGGGTGGCCTTGTCCACAGAGAGCTCTGCTCTGGGGGTCTGTTCACTTCGAGGCCCTGGGAGACCCCAAGTGCTCAGCATCTTTACAATCGAGCTTGGAAGCCAGCTGCTGCCTTTTTCCTCCCGGTGCCTCTGGCTCAGCCTGGGGCTGCCTCCTGGCTTGCAGGCTCCCCTCGAAGTCCCACTTTCATTTCTAAACAGACAGGAAAATAAGCAATTGATTTTTTGATATTACATAAGCTAGGCGAGGGAAACTTTAATAAGGAAAAAAGAGTAGAAGGAGGGGTCTGAAGATCTTAAACTCAAAACAACAAAAAGCCCCATTTCCTACCCAAATGCAGACAGCTGCAAACCTACTAGGATCAAAGGGATGCTGCAGGTGGCCTCAGGCCCTTGGGAGAAGGCTTGCCCAGCCAGCCAGGGCTCTGTGATGTCCCACTGCAGGCCATCACTGTCCCTCCCTCTCCAGCTCCCAAGGCCTTCTGTTAGCTTGTACAATCTTTCTGTACCTTCATGCCCAACTTTCATTCCATTCTGAAGCCACACAAGCAGGAGGGCATGCTGGGACGTTAGACAGTCAGGGGCATGCTGGAGGTGAAGTGGGAAGGACTACAGTGAAAATGTCAGCCCCCACATTCTCCAGTAAAGGAATTTCAGGTGCAACCACGCTGTACGTGCAGAACGGGGTGGGGGTGGGCGGGGCAGCCTCCTGGCACCCAAGGCGGTGCTCATTCCACTGCTGAGTGAGGCACTGTAGGGTGTCTGTGAGCATGACGTTGATACCGTACACATTCTAGATGAGGACACAGATTGCCTTTGAACTCCTCGTTTGACGTGCTTGACTGTTCCATGTTTTCTTTATGATCCTACCTGCGTAGTCCCTTTCGGGGTGGGCAGGTAAGGTTATTGAGGGGTATGTGTGTGCGCGCGCGCGTGTGTGCGTGTGTGTGCGTGTGAGCATGCCTACAGGCTGGGGAAAGATGAGGACTAGGGTACAGAGGGGTGCTCTGGTTTGAATGTGTCCCCAAAAGTTCATGTGTTGGACACTTAATCTTCAAAGTTGTAGTTTTAAGAAGTGGTAACTTTTTTTTTTTTAACATTTTTTAATTTAGTTTTTCATGTGACTTTTGTTGCTCTGACACTTTGTTGTGTACATGGTGCTGGGGTTCGAACCTGCACATGCCAGGCAAGCGCTGTAACTGCCAAGGCACCACTCCAGCCCCGAGAAGTGGTAACTTTTAAGAGATGACTAGGTCATGAGGGTTCTTCTCTTAGGAGTGGATTAATGATGTTGTTATTGATAGTGGGATCATTATCGTGAGAGTGAGTTTATCATAAAAGCAAATTCAGGCCTCTCTTGTTCCCCTGATCTCCTGTGCTCTCTTACCCTTTAGCCTTCTACCATGGGATGGCAAAGCAAGAAGTTTCTCACTTGGTACCAGCACCTTGATACTGGACTTTCCAGCCTCTGGAACTGTGAGAAATAAATTTCTTTTCTTTATCAATGACTTAGTTTGTGGCATTCTGTTATAGCATCAGAAAATGGACTAAGCCAGGTGGGAGGAGGTTGGCAGGTTAAGAAGGGCCTCATGTTCGGGCCTGCCGTACATTTGGTCATATGCTGACCTCCCAGGCTTGGAAGATTCACATTTAGAACATATGGCCCCAAGCAGTCAAATGGGTGCTGGTATAGCCTCTGCGTCCCCTTTTCTTAAACCTCCTCAGCTCTGGAGTCCAGAGGATGCTGACAGGTAGGCTTATCAGTCCCCCTGCTCTCCTAAACCAGGCATCTTATGAACAGGAAGTTAGAGGGCTTAGAATGGAGGAGGGGTGGCCCTTCCTCTCAGGCCCATTGCTGACCTGCTTTAAGGCCTTGGCTGGGTGGGATCCAGCAACTGGGAGTCACCCTTTCTCTCTCTGCCTTGACAAAGGGGAATATCCATCCAGCCTCTGATGTCATTGTGCCTTTCAAAGTAGTTAAATCCTATCTGGACTCTTGGATTCTCTTTAAGAAAAATAGTTGGATATGTGAGAAAGGAGGAAAGATATGATGTTGGATTGAAAGTTTGTGTTCAAGCCCCCATTCGTATGTTGAACTTCGACCCCCAATGTGATGGTATTTGGAGGTGGGGCCTTTAGAATGTAATTTCTTTAGATGAGAGCATGAGGATGGGACCCCCAGGATGGGATTAGTGCCTTCATGAGACGAGGAAGAGAAACCAGAGCCACTTGAGAATACAGTGAGAGAGTAGCCATCTGTAAGCCAGAAAGAGGGCCTCACCAAGGTCCAAGGGTACTGGCACCTTGGTCTCAGACCGTCTCTAGAACTGTGAGAAATAAACGTCTTTGTTTAATCCATCCAGTCTATTGTATTTTGTTATAGCAGCCTGTACTGATTAATAAACTCAATGACCTTGGTTTTCTGGATTATTGAAATTATTTACATTGCCAGTGGAGATAAACAGATGCATAGGAAGACCTGTGATGGGGCAGACGGTGGCTGCATGTCCTAGAAAAGTTACCAAGTGCTACTTTGGTTAAGAAGTTGCAGCAGCCTCTTCTTGGTGCTTTGAGGTTGACCTTGTGCAATGGGCAAGAATTCAATAAATGGTGCTGGAGAGGAAGAGTGTTCTAGTTGTAGAAATGACATTAACGCAGCACCAAGACAGGAAATTGTGTTGTATCTGGGAACTGGCATAGTATCAACTTTGATTGAAGTATGGAGTATAAGTAGAAGAGAGAAACGTTGGGAGGAATGTGAACTAAGTTCTAGAGAATCTTGAGGTTCAGGCCAAGGAGTTTGGGCTTCACTGACAGGGTTGAGCTTGAGATGGCGGTAGTCTGGGAGAGGTGTTGAGCGGCTAAGCAGAGAGGTGCAGGTGTGCATAGGGGAACCTTAGAGACAAGAAAGACATGACTTCCACCTGCAAGCACAGCTGGAGAGAGAAGGCTAATAAAATATATGAAAAGCAGGACAAAGTTTTGAGAAGACGTTTAATGAACTGCTAAATTATACAAGTGCCAAAACATGTGTCTTGGGCTGATGGCAAGGGATGAATTGACACGGCTTGGAGAGAAACAAGAGCTTCTTGGCTTTGGTGGAACTTGAGCTGATTCTTGGATTAGGTGGAATTTGAGTAGAAAAGGAGTAAAGATAAAGGGAGGGGGGGGTCCCTGGCAGGGAACTTCAAGTGAGGGGCATGTAACTAGAACCTCAAGGAAGGAACTAGGCTGAGGCAATCATATTCTCTCTGAATATGGTGTGTTATTAAACTCTGGATCCCTGCAGCTTGAAGGCCAGGGATGTTGGAAGGACCCACGTGAGGGTTTGTAGCTCCTGCTCCTTGGGAAGTTGCAGACCTCTAGGCTACCAGGCCAGCACTTGCTCAGAGTCTTGAGCAGGCTGGTGGTCTCTCTTCTGGCCAGCCACTGTCTAGAACTCTTTTTTTTAATTAGAAGTATATAGAAATACAGTTGAGGGGGAAACATTATCAAAACAATAGCAATCAATGTATATATACTTTGTTATCCAGGGGTCATGCCAAAACATGGATGACCACCTTGGGTTTTACCTGTTGCAGTTTCCCCCTGAAGAACTCATGCATTAAATGTCTAGAACTCTTAAGTCATCCTCTATGCTAAGCCTGGTGCCTTCTGCAGGATCCACAGCGAGGCCGGGGATCTAGGTTTGAGAAAGCAGCCTGGGTTGTAGGAGCCAATCAAAATCACACTCAGCTGGTTTCCTGGGTTCCCAGGAGAGATCCCAAGTTTCTATGAGGAAACCTACTCTTTGGGACCCTAGGAGGCAGCTGTCACTGGGATGCTGCTTCCCATCCCACCCTGCCTTTGGTGACCTCACCTGGAGAAATTGCTTTTAATGTCACCTGTGGTTGTTTCTGAAATGGGACTTCATGGAGAGGTCAGGGATTAGTACGCAGTTCACTGACACCACCCTCACCAGGTCCTGCAGTGGCAGCACAGGGGTGGGAGGGATGACGGGAGCCATCCTCCTGGGTGCCCTCTACCCTACTGCTTCCCTCCATCTGAGGCGATGGGGAAGGCAGGTTAACCCTCTGCCTGCCGGTGGCCGGGCTAGGGTGGCTCTGCCTCATTTGTCTGGCTCAGGAATCCAACTCTAACTTCTGTAGCTGTGAATCAAAGACTGTTTTAAAAATGTTTTTCATTGGTTCAACATGGTCTTACGTATTGGAGGGAATGGTTGTCACATATTCATGCACACATAGATATTGACAAAGTTAAGGCGGAACCTCGTCCAGGATCCCCCTTCATCCATTCTCCAATCTCTGTCTCCTCTGTAATACCCCATGCTGTAGATAGAAATGGGAGTATCCATGTTTACTAATTATTGAAATTTCCAAATTGTGTATACACCTGCCTGGGTACAGCTTGGTTTCTCATGGGGGTCGAGTGCACCCAGCCGTATTGATAAACCCCCTTTTTCTCTCCCTCCCTCCCTCCATTCTCCCCCTACCCTCATAGTTATGGTTTTCCCAGCTTATGTGAAAAATTCAACTTTGGTGGGTTTATTAATTAAACTTAACTAACTTTCGTCCTGTCTGAGGGTTTACTTTAGCTTCCACATGTGAGAGAAAATATTTGGCCCTTAAGTCTCTGCCAAAGACTGGTTTTGATCTCCTGGGGTGGGATGTGAGATGGATCCAGGATAGGCAAAGGGAGAGGGGTGATATAGGAACCAGGCTGTTTGCGTCCATATCCCTCCTTCTCCTTGCTCAACCCTGCATTTATTCAAGTGTCTGAAGGCTACGCTGTTGATGGGCCCAGTCTCTTGGGAGGAAACTTGAATGACTAAAGAGGATCTTGCAGACTGAGGAGAGGAGAACCAAGTCATAGGATGTGAGGCACTATGTAGACCTCTTCCAAGCCACCTCCCGGGCAGCCCACTGAAGCAGGGGTCAGGACACAGCCATGGGGCTGGTTCTCATGTTGGCTTTAGAATTGGCACATATGATATCTTGGCATCACTTCAAAAGAGATTTCTTCCTCTGCCCAGGGGTTTGCAAGGCTTTTATGTTGCCTTTGGGCCAAAGTTCATCCTCAGGCAGCTCGTGTGCCGTTTACAGAACAGTCAGATCTCTGCCTGCCGTGGTAAAGAGCGGGCACTTGGACCCCGACATGCTGGGATCAAATCCCAGCTCCTCTGCTTAGAAGCAGTGATGGGACATTGGTGGGTTGGGGCTCCGCAGAGTTGACTTCAAAGCCCAGCAAGGACCTGCTCTGGCTGAGGGGGCAGCCTTGTGAGAGCTGAATCCTAGAGCATGAAGCATGAGGGCCACAGACCTGGGACTGAGAGCCTTCAGCCTGCATCCTGGACGCAGGCCCAGCATCTCTGCATTCCACGTGTGCCCTGGGAGATGAAAGAGCGCACACACTGCCAACCCTCTGGGCCCTGGGCCTCTGAACTGAGGAAGAGGCTGAATAATGAATGAGGCCTGTGCACTTCAGAGAGGTGGCCCTGGGGACAGTGTGGGAGGAGGGGCAAAGACAGATTGGGGGGTGGCAGACCTGGCATGTGGAGAGACACCAGGAGCTCTGATGAGGTCTGTGGCTGTGGTTTCCACTGCAGGTCAGAGCTGCTGACTTTAGGACAGCAGTGGCTCTGAGAGCTTGTGTGGGATTGTGCTGCAGGCCCTGGGGATGTCGCAGATCTAACCTCCTGGTGCTGTCCCTATTTCACTCTCACCTTTTGGCCCCTACCAAGAAAAGCTACTTGTGGACTTCGCTGAGTGTTTGTGGAGCTGGGTTACGACTGCATCCAGGGAGCCTTCTGAAGAGGAGGGCTGGGGCTCAGGAGGCTCATTCCAGGCCTTTTGAGAAGGTGAGGTTAGTGGGGAGGGAGGTGGTGTGCAATTGTGACTTTCAACAGATGTTAGGAAAGGGCAGCTTGCACTACAGTCCAGAGAGAGAGAGAGAGAGAGAGAGAGAGCTCGAGTGAGTGCACTGAGCGCCCTCGGAAGCATCCCTGCCAGGTGATTGCTTGCTTCTGGCGACATGGTACTTTTTAGGCTGTCCTTTTCAATTCCAGGGGCATCTAAGCCCTTCTTGCTAATTGCCAAAGCACTTTCCTGGGCTTTCCCTCTTTGCCCACACTTAGCATGCCACCACAGCAAGTAGGGGTTGCCTTCCTCAACTCTCAGCTCAGAGCAATGGGAGCAGCATCCTTGGGCTCTGATTGGCTGACGACCCTTCAGCGTACCTCTCCCCCAGGTGGCAACAAGCCTGCCCTGTTTGCAATAAATACCAGCCCTGATCAAAACCCCTTTGCTAAGAAACAACAACAACAAAGCGCTGGGCGTTACACCTCCTGCTCCCCAGGCAGCTCACCGGAAGGGCTGGAGTCGGAAGCCCCGGGTGGGCCCTGAGAAGCTTGGTAGAAGTTTGGGAACAGCCACTCTGGAGAACTGGAGTGCAGGAATGTTATGGGAAATGCTTCTCTATGTTATACAGGTGGGGGAGGATGGAGGAGACGGCAGAACCCCTCCCAAGGGAACTTGGTGACAACTTGAGTCCATCCTGCCTCCACTCTGAGGCTCTGCCTGAAACATTGCCCCACATGGCAGCCCTGCCAGGCCCTGCCCCTCTCCAAAGGCTCCTCCTCCAGGCTGGCCCCCTGGGCTCCTCATCCAGGTTGACACCTCCTGCTGGGCTGAGATCCGGGCTGGTGTGTGCAATGCAGAGGAGCCTCTGGACAAGGCTACGTGGTCGTCTGTCTGAACAGCCCTCCATGCCTGGAGATTCCCTTCAACCTAAACGCACATATCACCTCATCTCCCAACAAATTTCACTGTCGCTCATGTTTTATTAGTATAAGTGCCTTAAAAGCAGATCAGAGATTCAACTAATTTGCTCATTAGTAAAAGGAAATTAGCCATTTGAGATCTGTTCTAATAAAATTAGCTTGGTGACAAACGCTTTGTTGCTGTGTTTATTAGATTACCATACTCCCCGCATTTGAAAGGCCGGAGCAGTCATCAGCAACTCTTCAGAGCATTCTACCAGCTTCTCTCACTCTTTTTTGTTCTTCCTTTCAGTCCTTTGGAGACTTTTTTTTTTCCCTTTCAAAATGAATTGGTGAACCTGACCCAAATCTGGGCTCCAATTCACGTAATCCCACAAGCCCCAGGACACTGTGCCCACCTTCCTGGCCTTTGGTCTGCCCCCACCCCCTGCCCACTCCCACTTTCTGGGTTGCTGGTTGTCATAGTCTCTTTGTGCTGCTGTAACAGAATCCTGCAGCCTGTGCTATTTATAATTAACAGAAATTTTTGGTTCCTAGTTTTGGAGGCTGTGCAGTCCACCGTCAAGAGGCCAGCTGTGGAGGGCCTTCTCGTTGCAGAAGAGGTGGGAGAGATGCAGGGGAGAGGGGCCACCTGAGGAGATGAAGCCATCCCCCTTCTTAATGGAGTTAGTCTATTCACAAGGCCCGAGCTCTGTGACCTCAACACCTGACGTTCCTGCTGCTTCATACGGTCGGCTAAGCTTCAACATCAGTTTTGGGGGAACCATAAAGGACCAGTATCTCCCCATGTCCCCAGGCCAGCAACAGGCCTGCAGCAGCTGCCTTCCTTGACTCCTCTCTGTGCCTGTCCACCCCACGGGGCCCTCTGGGTTTTATATTCTGGCTTACGAGTGCCCTCAGACTCAGGCTTGACTTTACCCAGTCATTTGTTTCTGCTCCCTTGGAAGTGACCCACCACATCAGTGTGACTGCTTACCCCTTTGCTCCTGTCCTTCCAGTGCCTGCCTATGTGGTGCTCCACTGGTGAGGACAGAAGTCTCCACGAAGCATCCAGACACACTGAGCTGCCTGGAGGGTCCTGTGAGCCCAAGGCAGGGCAGGGACGTGGGCTCAGTGGGAAGCTCCTAGTTAATCCAGAACTGTGATTTGGGAGCAAGTACTCCACAATCTTGACAGAGCACTCTGCTGTTACCTTTCTTTGTAGCACTTCATCCCACCTATGTGTCCTTTTGCAGCCACTCCAAGCACTTACCCTGTGCCAGGCACTGGGGTGGGTCAGCCCTTTATTTGCCTTTCTTTCTATTAATCTTCTGGATGACATTAGCGGGTAGACCACATGAAGTTCTCATTTTAAAGATGCAGGATTGACATCTGGAAAGCTTCCCAAGGTTATCCCGCTTGTAAGATGCAGAGTAAGAAGTTGAAAGCCATGTTTGTGGGTCTCCAAGACACCTGACTCTAACCACTGGTCTTGATGGTGTGTTCAGTAACTGTCAGCTGCTTGCGCATCTCAGAGTGTGGAGTGTGAGATGTGCACTTCCTGAAGGTAGGGTCTGTGTCATGTCCACCTCTCCATCCCTCCCAGTGCCTGCAATAGTCCTAGCACGTAGTGAATGCTCAGAAACAGCTACTGATGGACCCACCTCTAGGGGACTGTGGTCAGAGGCCTGTTGCAGGGCCTGGGATGGTCACTTTCCCCCCTTTGCTGCCAGCAGTCCCAGGCCTAGGTTCTCTCTGCCCCTCCAAGGTCCCTCCTTTCCTTGCATAGATCATGGCTGAGGCAACAGTGATGCATTTGTCCCACAGGAGGTGACTCTGAATATTAGAATGTCAGAAGCAGCCGCCTTCCCAATAAGTTGCTGTCAGCCAGGAAATAAAAGGGGAGTTGGAGTTATTTAATTTGGAGCTTGCCCGCGACAGGCTGGGCCTGAGGACTCACTGCTATCTCCCCAGCAGTGGGGGCATCAAACCCCGCAGGACTTTGCCCTTGACCCCTCCTCCCTGGGGTCCAGGCAGCGGCTGGTCACGTCTCCCTCCAGGCCTCAGGCCCCGGAGGGCTCCTGCGCTCCCCTCCCTCCAGGGCTCTGCCCCCTGCCTCACAGGTCTTCAGGTCCTTCCCGCCCTTTCAGTCCTCAGGCCACTCTCCTGGTCCCTCCACTCCTCGTCTTAACAGTCCTGCGAGGCACACTAAAGATTGGGACACTGGCTCAGAAAGGCCAAACATCCAGGTCTTCTTATGTCCCCTAGAGACACAAAAGGGGGCCAGGCTCAGTTCCTACTGAGCACCTCTCAGGGGCTGAGCTCTGGAAGTATCCAGGAGAACGAGATGCGGTGGGGGTGCGTGTTGCTGAGCTCAGGTGGGAAACTGCCCCAGGGTAAATGTCTGGGCTCTGAATCTCTGTACCTGTAATGGTAAGTAGATGTCCTCGTTTTGCTTCTGGTCGCACATGCGCTCTAGGCTGTGGGGTGAAGGGTCCTGGAACGGGATGACGGTGTCCTGGATGAGATGCGGGAGCTGCTTTTGTGATGGCACTGTGGTCCCTCTGCAGTGCTGGGCTTTGTGAAGTGGGTGTGCTGCTGGCCCTGGCCACCTCAGAAGAGGAGTCTGGGGCGATTGATAGGAGCAATATACGGAGCGAGATGGAGAGGAGAGCTCAGGTTTCAGAGTCAGTCATGTTAGGATGACAACAGCCCATCAGGCAAAGCACTTAAACTACCTGGGCCTCAAACTCCACACCTGTGTCCACTTGTCAGGAAAGTTGTGAGGATGTGTGGAGGAGAAAGTGAATGACCGGGAGAGTGACCCTTGAAAGGCCAGCCAGGCCCAGCCTGGCTTCCAGCCCAGCCTGTCCAGGTGGTCACTAGGTCTGGAATATGGGGATCCATTTAGTTGAAGCTCGTGGAAATACCGAGACCACCTAGAATGGGCCTTTGTCCCACCCCCAGGCCCTGCCTGGTGAGTTGACCTCAGGGGGAAGGGCATGGCTCCCTGGGGAGTAGGGCAGCCCATTCCTGCACAAGGCCCCACCTCCCTGAGGCAGGAGGACAGGGTCCTGAGGGCTTCTAGGAACCACTGTGTGCACTGCATTTCCTGCTCTGCTCCTTCCTGAGGCCTAGGCCCCCACTCAGTGCAGCCCCCTGCTCTTCCCTGACCGAGGACCCCAAGGACATGTTGCCACTGAGTCCACAGGGGTATGAGAGCATGAGCCCAGAGACATCAGAGTGGGGGTGAGGCAAGAAGGGGATGTGGCTCCAGACCCAAGGGGGCCACCTGCCAGCTTTGTCAACCGGGCAGACCTCACCTCTCAGAATCTTGTGTACATCTTGAGAATGTGGGTTGAGGCTGGCCCAAGGGCAATGGCCATTCCAGAGCAGCCCAGCGCACAGCAAGTACTGCTCAGAGCTGCAGCTGGCAGGGGCTCTCCCCACGCCTCAGCAGCCTCTGCCTTCCTCAGCCCACCCCCAAATCCGCAGTGGAGCGGTGAAGGGGACCTCACTGTTGGAAGCTGTTTCCCATTGTAGGTATGTTGGTGCAATAAATGTCCCCACAGGTCTCTGAGACTGTTCATATTCCTTTATAGTTTTCCCCTTTGTTATTCAAATTGAATAATTCCTATTAACTTATCTTAAAGTTCACTGCTTCTCTCTTCTGACATCTTATATCTGTTGTTGAGCCAATCTAGTGAATTTTGTCCATTTCTGTCACTATATTTTTCAACCCTAGAATTTCCATTTGGTTCTTTTTTTGTAGTTTCTATTTCTTTATTGAGATTCTTGACTTGTAGAGACATTGTTATTGTATGATCCTTTAATTCTTTAAACACAGCTTCCTTTAATTCTCTGTGTGTGAGAGCAATACTGGGGGTCTCATGCATGCTATACAAGCACTGTACCATCGGGCTGTGTCCCTAACTCTCCTTTTTACAGAATTTTCTATTTTGAGATAGGGTCTCACCAAGTTGCCCAGACTGGTCCTGCCTCATTTTCTAAGTGGCTAGGATTCCAGGAGGGTAATACTACATCTGGCT
>PVKS010020276.1:0-37091 GCA_004027875.1 Aplodontia rufa | reverse complement strand
CTGCCCACCTTCCTCCATGCCCTGAACAGGCCCCTGCCCACCTTCCTCCATGTCCCATCCTCACCTTCCTGACTGCCTGACTCACCCTGGATCGCCTGCCTCAGCCTGAAGTCTGATGTCTGGGGTGTGGGCCTGCACTGTCCTTACACACTCTGTGAGTTTGGAGAATGTGCTTGGCACTCTAAGCCTCCCTGTCCCTATTCTGACAGCAGAGGCAGCCTTTTGGTGAGGGTTGCTGTGACCATAAGTGAAGGATGTTTAAATTGCATGTTGGCTCCCAGGGTCCTGGGCATCTCTGCTCTGCCTTCCTTCAAGCAGAATTTCTCCTGGTTCCTCCCAGCAGCCTGGAGCAGGCTCATTGCTTCCTAGTGGAGACATTCAGCAGTGGGATGGGGTGACAGGCCCAAGGCCACCTAGCTGCTGAAGGACTGAGTTCAAGCTTGACTCTAGGACTCCAGAATTTAGATCCTGGGTGGTGTCCACTATAAATTTGCAAGATTATTGCTAATTGATCTGGTGGGTTCTCAAAATACTTCTCAAATCAATAAAATCAGGGACTGGAGCTGTGGCTCAGTGGTAAAGTGCTTGCCTGGCTTGCACAAGGACCCGGGTTCAAACCCTAGCACCACATACACAGCTAAGTATTGGAGAAACCAAGGCCAGATGAAAAAAAATTGATTCTTTCTTTCTCTCTCTCTCCTTCTCTCTTAAAAAATCAGTTAAATCAAATGGAATTCTGT
This sequence comes from Aplodontia rufa, assembly GCA_004027875.1. NCBI lineage: Eukaryota > Metazoa > Chordata > Mammalia > Rodentia > Aplodontiidae > Aplodontia > Aplodontia rufa. The sequence goes on along the minus strand of PVKS010020276.1, from coordinate 36,351 downwards.
AATAGTCTGATTTTTAATTTTTAATTTTTTTGTATTTACATTGAGTTTTGATTATAAGACTCTGGAAAAACTAATAAAACTTTTACTATAAAAGAAAAAAAGCAGGTGGATATAGAAGTCACTTTCTCATCTCTGGGCACCAAGAGGGGTTTCCTGGGCTGCTTTGCTCTTTGTGGGGTTTGAGACCCTCACGAAGCACAGGTGTGCCAGAGCCTGAAGGATGAAGTGGCCTCTTCCTATGGGGACATGATGGTTTCTGTCACAGCATGTGTGCATGGGAAGGCTGACAGTGCACAGCTCACATTAAAAGAGAGCAGGATGTTTTGTAGCCAGGCTGCAGCTCTTGGGTCCCCCAACCCACCCTGTCCACGTTGGGGCATCCTGCTGAGCTAGGTGACTGAGTGTCCCCAGGCTTGGTGCCTAGCCCACACTCCCTCTTGTGGAACCACATCAGGTGCGCTTCTGTCTTGAAGACCCTGGATCTGCTTTGAAAGGGAGCCAGCTCTTGTCGCGTCATTGTGACAGATTTCTTAATTAATCTGCTCAGATTGTCAATAATGTAATTCACTGTTGATTTAGAAACTAGTTATATGAGCACTGCTAGTGCCATTGTGGGAAAACATCTGAATAATTCAGCTAATAGATGGAACTCACCCAGATTGCTGGGACATGGGGAGGGAGCCACTAATTCAAACAGGATGAGCCTGAGCAGGGTGATTCCAGCAAATTCCAGGGAGCGAGAGGAGGTTGTCATATTGCTAGGGGCAGCAGCTGCCTGGTTTAATTATTGTCATTTTGGTTTTTGGAATAAAGAACCTGGGCCCCACGCTCCCAGGCTGAGGCCACTGACACACTCCCAAGAGCATGAGTTTCAGTGTGAAGCGAGTGATGTAGCTGACTGCTAGCTCTGAGCTGCACCCGTGTTAGTGGGTCTTATGCCTGGCATATAATATCAATTAATAATACATTGATCCACATGAGTTTAGTAATAAGTGACATTATAGGAATGTAAAAATGACTTCCTTCCCCTGGCAGTTCGCAGTGATTCAGGTATTTCCCACAATTGAATAGATGTGGTCCTAATGATAATCAGTTTTACACTGAAACTTGGGTCCTTGGTTGAGAGTGAAGTTTAGAGACTGTGGAGTTTAATTTTGTGGAGCTCATACAAAAACACAAAAATGCAATCACATTCAGTTGTATACTTAACACTTTATTTTTATTGAAAATAATAAAATGGTATGGAGATGAGCTATGGTGCTGAACTTTTTGCTATGGTGGTTAGATTACAACAGCCCATGAGTGTAGACAAGTCATAGATGTAAATGTTGAGAATCATGGTGCTTTGGATCAGGAATGTTGATCTGATTGCCTTAATCTGCAGTCTCACACTTGTCCTCTGTTTCAGTCCCTCTCCTTCTCCACCCCAGCATCCTCACATATATGAACTCATGCACACGCAAGCACACACAATTAAAGCACGTGTGTGCACGCACACGCAATGCACACACATGTAAACCTAGGTGTCTGTGAACGTGCACACATTTGCAGCCATGCACATTGCCTTCTGGGCCACATCTCTTCCAAATCTCGAGGCCTTTGACTGGAAGGAAAGAGCAGGGGCACCCTCTCTCATGCTCTGATCCTCATGAACCCCAGCAGGGAGGATTGCTCCACTCAGGACTGGAGTCCTGGTGTTTTAACAAGCTCAGGGCTGATCTCACATTCTCAACTGTTTTGGGAGCCTTTCAGGACAGAGTCACCTTCTGGAAGCTTAGTGAATGGAACTCAGCAAGTGCTCGGTGAGGGAGTCGATGAAAGGGTGAGATGTCTGCTGTCTTCCTATGCCCTGGGCTCCGGAAGCCTGTGCTGGTCCCTGGAGGAGTTGGAACGAGGTTCCTTGCTATCACAGAAGACTCCAAGGGACAGCGCCTGGTGTCACAGAGGCCAGTCCAGGTCTAGTGGGCGCCCATACCAGCCTGCTCAGTGTCACAGCCCCACCAGCCCAGCACATGCCTCGCTTGAATCACAAGGTCACCTCAAGGTCCAGCTCTCCGTGGGCGTCCTAAATATCACATCCATATCAAGACAGTGGAAAAGAGGAAGAGAGAAGAGGGGCTCCACTCCCTCGCCTTCTGCTTTCGTAAGGCAGCTTTTCCGGAAGCCTTGCCGCCCACTCCTACTTGCACCCTTCCGCTTGCCTCTCCCTGGCCAGGGCTCTTGCAGGCCACACGTTGCACGGCAGAGGCTGGTGAGTGGAGACTGTTCAGCTGGACAGCAACTGCACCAGAGTTCTCTCATGGGATCTTCTGAGAGATCTTGCTATATATGGCCTAAGACCAGCCAAGTCCTGCAGAGGAGGAAAAGGAGCAGCTAGAGAGCTTCAATAAACCACAGATAAATAATTCCCATTTTTACTAAGTACCCAGGTGTTTTGAATTGAGATGACGATTTGAAAGCAGCATTGTTTCACGAGACCCTAGGACTAGGAGCATGGAGCGGTCACTTTCACCGTCTGAGTCTCAACTCCAGTCGGGACACTGGGCACACCACGGCTCTCAGTCGTGGGTGGGCACCGTGGCAGGTCTCTGGGTTTTCCAACGACATTGGTCATTTGGAGAATGGTTGCCTTTTATCGAAAAATCACTTGTTGTTATTCACGTGTTACATGCTTGCACTCTCTGATCATGTATTCCCTGGAAATCTAATTTGTAAATAATTACTTGACAGAAATGGAACTGGCTGGAAAGTTCTGAATATGCAGAAGCAGAGACGGGCCCCAGAGAGGAGCCTTCAGCTGAAAGGCCTGATCTCAATTTCTCATCTCAGCGGTTAGCAGCTAATAAGGTCCCTAGTTAAAAACACAAAGTCCAAGTTCTCAGGCTCCAGAGGAGGTGGACAAGGCAGTCATTAGTGGCCAAGCGCAGAGCAGCTGGCCTAGGTGGAGCCTGGCGAGATGGTTCCCCTCTCCTCTCCACACTGAGAACCAGGCGAGGGAGAGCTGTCCTTCCTGTGTGCCGAGCTGCAGGCATCTGGGTGGAATGTGCCCCTCCCCTTCTGGTTGAACTCTGCCGTGGGGGGCTGCTTTGAGAAGGACTCTCTAAGAAAGCAGGTAAGGTAAAATAAGGTCTAAAGATGGGGCCCTGTCCAATCGGATCTGTGTCCTCAGGAGCGACCCAGGCTCTCTTTCTGCACCCACCCACCAAGGAAAGGCTGCTTGACCCTCCTAGACCTTGATCTTGGACTTTGAATCTCCACACTTGAGAAACCAGTCTTGGCTGTGTAAGCTGCCGTGCGTGTGGTGTTTTGGTATAGCAGCCCCAGCTGACTGTTACAGGAGGGTGGGATGGAGGTGGGTGCACCAGAGACAGTCAGAGCTAGGCACTGCTCCTGACTGCCCCAGGGTCTTCCTGCTGCCTCGCACCAGCTCGACAGCTGCAAGGCCTCCACTCACGGCACCTCTGAGCCCTGGCCACAGGGGTGGTGGTGGTGGTGGTGGGTGGTTAGGGAGCAGCAGGGCCCAGCATTCTCAACCTTACACAGACCTCTCAGCCTTTGGTTCTTATTTCAGAAGTGTTGATGTGCATGCCCACCCTGGAACTCCAATAGCAGCAAGCAGAGACAGCCCCTGCGCACATGAGGGTCAATCAAAAGGAGTGAGCACCGGCTCAAAGCCGGGATCAGCTCACACTTACACGGTTCTGAGCACTCTCGGCACGTTAAATCATTCAGGATCACCGTAACCCTGAGGGTTAGCCCTGCAAGTCTGCTATCCCCCTACTTTTACAGAGAAAGAAAGAGGCTTAGGTGTATGACATAGTGGGTCCAAGGACACAGAGTTGGCGGGGGAGCAGAGACAGCCTGTGTCAGGTCTCAGGCTCAGCATGGAGCTGTCAGGCCGGGTGTGACATCCCAGAGGACAGGACCCTGTGGGGGTGTAAAGAAGGTATATTCTCTGAATTTGGGGGCTTGGAAGTCTCCCAGGAGGTCAAGTCCAGGTGGTGACAAGAAGGTGGTAGAGTCATTCATAAAGAAACAGAAAGGGAGTTCCAGGTGTCTGGGCAGGGGTATCCTGGGGTTTCCTGTGAGTGCAAGGTGCAAGAGGAGGGGTGGCAAGGACTCAGATGGGCAGGCAGGGGGACCCCACCCTGGAGGGGCCTGAAAACTGTCGAGGGTCATCAACAGGATCACACTTAGAGTTCAGAAGCCTCGCCTTGGCCACACGTGGAGAGCAGACTGGGAAGCAAGTGAAACAGGAGCCGTGACCACTCTAGTTGAGGCAGCTGGCTGGAAGAGGGGCGGCCTGAACCAAGGCTGTGGAGGAGAATGACAGAATCATCCAGAGGTGGCCGAGCTGGCTGCCGCCAGACCCCGAGAGCCAATCACCAGGCTTGGAGGAATCGGAAGAGCTGGTCATTAAACATAGTCACTTTAAAAAATAAATGATAAAAATGCGCAATGAAATAAATTTTAGTCAGATCAAAGGTAGCACATTTCCTGATGGTTTTTATCATTATCAATTCTCTGGAAGGTACCTAAGTCCACCAACGTCTACTCTGTGGTCAGTGATGTTGCGTGGTCTACATTGGTGGCTTGAAATCTGCTATTGTTAAGAGGGAGTATTACACCAAGGAGACTTGCTAACTTTACAAACAAGTTTTGTCTGGATAAGCCATCATCTTCTGGATGGAAGGAACACAGAAGAATAGTCCCACCTGGTCAGTCTCCAGCCTTGACCGCCAGCCTCTCTCAGGTTCTGGGCATTTTTCTCTTATGGCTCTTGCATGTGTCTGCCTTTCCTTTCACTCTGCAAGATCTTGATGGCAGGGACTGGGTCTCACTCAGCTTCAGAACAGAATGCAGCCCAGGATGGAGCCCACGCCATCGTGCTGTGAACGAAGTGAGCAGCCGAGGGGACCTGGCCATCCGGCCGTCCTGCATGGATCTGCTCTGCCTGCCCCCCGCTCCCAACAGGCAGAACTCTCAGATTCTGATAACTCTGGATGGAGTGTGATCCCCAAGTTAGCCTCTGGGTTGAAGTGCAATTTTGCATAAATGTGCGTACAGCTTTCGCTGGAACATCTACTGATAAACTAAAAACCACTTTTGAAAACAATGACTTCGAAAAGTACTAGATAGTCAAGTGAGTCAGGGAAAATGTTCAGCTGAGAGCTGGGACACATCAAAGGTGGCCGAAGGACGGCTGGAAAGGAGAGTCATGTGCCCTGTCACCTTGGGGAAGTTGTCTTTGTAACTGATCTAAATCAGGGCAACAGGGCACAAGGACATCAGCTTTGTTTGATGAAAAAGGCATCCTGTTAGTCTTGGAAAATAATTGCCCAAAGCCACCAACGCGCCACCTCCTCTTTCCTCCCACACACCTCCCTTCCAAAGGAGACTTTGTGAGTGCTTCAAAGACATCCTCCCCAGACCCGTGCACACTCCTGTGCTCCTGTGTCGCTTCAGTTGAGGGCTTATGAGCAGAAGGTAGGTGTGAGGTGGTGAAGGATCCCTGTCCCTCCTGTTTGGTTGTGGCCTCCACAATGCTCCACTTCCCTGGGGCTTTTGCCCCAGGCATGCTTGGGCCATTGTCCTAGAGCCCTGGCCTCATAAGACCCGAGCTGGGGCTAACTCCCCCCACCTCCCACAGGGGCCGGGGCAGACCACTGCTGAACCTCAGCCCTGAGCTGCTGGGTCTGCTGGCCACCTCTGGGAGCAGGGAGCTGGGATGCCCTTTATCACCGCTCACTAGTAAGCTGAGTTCTTGTCATTCTTGATGCTCTTTCTACTCTGAGTCCCCTCAAATTTACATGAAGGTCTAAGGCCCAGAGTCCTTCGGTGACTTGACCAGGTCACACTTGGGCTTGCAGGCAGATCTGGGAGTGCGACCCTGTCCTTTTGCTGCTCTGGTGGTATATCTGCCTCGTATTTGTTGGCCCTGTGGCAGGTAGATGTCTAATGACAGGAAATGATTGTCACCGGTTCACTGTAAATGGTCATGCAGGGAATGCAGACACGCATGTACACACCCACCCACCATGCCACACGCCCTCTGCCATGTGGCTCTCGACAGCACAAGTGCACCTCCTTTAACACGGCCATGCTGATGAGGTGGCTGTCATCATTTAATATGCTATAAAATCCCCCTGTATTAATATGTCAACTGCACCAGTGAGACACGCAGTAGCACTGAGTATAGCTACTCTAAGGGACTTAGCGCTGCGGCAGCTCTGCTGAGGAGCACTGTTATGGTTTCCCACAGGAAAATATAGGTCCAGAGAGACTAAGTAATTTCCCAAGGACTCAGAGCTAGTGCCTGAGCCAGCAGCCCTGCTCTAAAATCTGTGGATGCTTGGCAGACACTGCTGGCCCTCAAGCCGACTGTGTTGGGGTGCAGAATCGACTGCAGAGGCTCGATGTGCTAACCAGACCTCACTGTGCCCGACCTCAGACCTGACTTGCCTCAGGAGGCCCCGAAGACAGTGACTGAGCACGGATGTTGCTGGTCCCGGCTGGGGACTTCAGCTTGAGCTCCGAGCTCTGCCTTGGCCTCCTGGGCTATTGCTGACCTGGTTTTCCTCCACCCTCCAGTCGCTGATGCCACAGCTCTGGCCACAGTCCTCCCTCTGCATGGTCTGCATGCTGGCCACAGCCCTCTGACTGTCCTGGGGGCCTTACTGGAACCTCACCTTTGCAGTGTAGGGCAGGCCTGCCTTCCCCACCCTCGCTGTTCTCTATCAGCCCTTCACCCTTGCCCTGGGAAGCTGCTGTTTGTGAATCAGCCCATCTGTAGCTCTCCCCAGGGGATCAGGGGGACTGATGTCAGCTCTTGCTGCCTCATCATGCTGACCCTGCTAGCTAGGGGACCAAAGAGGTGGAGAAGGGGGGGTTATGGTGCCCAGCCTCAAAAAATCCTCATTCTACTAGTGAGAAGGAAATAAATGTGGCCAATCTCCTTGCAACGAGGTGAGAGCACAGTGGAGACACGGCAGGCATTCAGGAGAGCCATGTCTGGTGCGCTGGAGGGACAGGGTATGTGAGGAGGGCCAGCATTTTTAGGACAATGCTGCCTCATGGTGCTGATTTCTCTTTAGCTTTTGGGTGGTCTCCTAGCCCAGAGCTCCTGAAATTGACCACCTGCCCCCTTCCCTTCCCTCCTCTGTCTGCCTTTCTTCTCCTCAGCAAATTCCAAACAGGTTCAGGAAAACAGGCCCTCATTGAGCCTCACGTACCCCGTGCCCATGTCCAGTGGCGGTGAGGTGCTCCAAATGCCACTCCCTACTGAGGCCATTTCACTGCTCAGTGGGCCTGGCACAAGTTTCAGATGCAGTACTGGGGGTTTAAAGTGCAGATGGTCTCTGTGTAGACCCGTGGCTGGGGAAATCTGCTTCCAGTGATCCGACCTACCCCTCTCCAGCATGGGAAACAGGACCACAGCCTCTTTATGCCCTGGGTGGTCACAAGTGGCGAGTCCCTTCGGAAGCTGAGGATTTGGATGATGGCTCCCACAGAAGCCCAGAGCCAGGCAGGACCTGGACTTCACACTTGGCTTACTCCGTAGGAGACGGAGGTTTGGGGGAAGTAAGAAGTCCCTTGGTTAAAGCAGCTGCGAGTGGCACGGCTAGAACGCAGCAATTAGCCTCAGAGCCAGCGTTCTGCAAGGCAGGAAGAGCTCATTTACTGTATCAAGCACCGTGGTGATGCATTGACCAACATCAGCGGTGTTGTGGGGCTTCACCTGCAAGGCACGCAGAGCCTTGGCCCAGAAGCATGCTATAGTCCGGGAGGGCGGAGGTTCCTGTGCATTAGATCCACGAGTGCTGCTGGCTGGTGCTGCTGCTGGATAGAGAGGTACGGCAGCTGCCAACTCCAAAGTGCTCCTCTTTGCAGCACAAACACAGCATGCTAAGAGATGGGCAAAGAGTTGGTGGGAGATCCTGATCAACACACAGGAAACATCCTGGAAAGCAGAGGACCTCAAAATCACCATGTCTACTACAATTTTGGAATTATTCTTGCAGCTTGTTTCTAAATACAATACTAGTTTTTGTTGTTTCCCTTTCTTCTTTCCTACTTTTCTAGTAGGGGCAGTGTTATTGAGAGCTCTGAGCACATACCTGTGCACACACTTGTAATTTTTCTTTAAAAAGCCACAGTAGCATTCAAATGTAGAGAATTTAGCATTACAAACTGCTTTGCAGTTAGATTATATGAAGAATAAATGTTGACTTTCAATTTTCACCCTGATGAGTCGCTGAATGCTCTGATTCTGAGCTAATCAGTGCTGTCTTCAGCAAACAGGGTTGGATGTAAGTTGTCCTACTGTGTAGTGGTGCTTTGATGCCTCTGATGCGGGACGGTGAAGTCCGAGTCCTGGCATCACCCTACAGGAGCATAAAATTGGACTTGGGCAGTAGCCAGCTTCCCTCCTGCTCCGGAACATGCATGGAAAACACCGAACTCATTCACCATGGTCCTGGACGTTCCCAAGGTACCTGATCCATCAGAACCTGACTCTGTGCTTCCCACCAGCTTCACAGAGAGCCTGGGACTCACGGCTCGCACGGATCTGCCTGTTTCTGAGGCATTATACAGAACAATGGCTCAAGTTTTAAAAGCTTACCCCAAGATAACTACATGTGTTTCTAAAGTGACATTGCAGATTTCCAGGTCTCCCCAGCTGCTGTGTCTTCTGATTTTCTTCTAGAGATTGTCTTTAGAGCTCTCTCGTGAGCCCATCTTCCAAGACAGGCTTCTGGGGTTCTGGAATCCTCCCTCACCCTCTGTGTCCAAGGCCCTCCCCGTTTTCCAGCCTTTGCCTCTTTTTGGAGAGCAGGCCCACATTTTCATCAGCTTCTCTTGGTGATCTCAGGCTTCACAGGAGTGAAAACCTATTGTTGAAGATTTTCTATGATTTTGAAACTAGAAAGGAACCGAGATTGGAATTTTGGTTTTTATTTCAGCTTGTGTCTGCGCCTTCTATTGTCCCTCCAGTCACAGAGGACTGAGTTCTGGAGGTGTGGCACCCTATGTAGAGGGAGTCAGGGTATCATCAGGTGTCTTTGACTGGACCCTTGCTCTTATTTTCCTTTTGTGGTAGTTTACTCTAGCAGCTGGTAGATATTTTGTCCCATTGTCCTATCCAGAAATTTCTGTTCATGTCATTGAAGCCACTCACCCTCGCAGATGCCTGGCATGGCTCTTCTGGGCCCAGGGCGGTGCTCTGTTCCTAGGGAGTGTGGAATGCTGATGCCCTTGCAAAGCAAACTGTGGCCTGTAAGAGGGACTCAAGAGAGGAGCCTCGGTTCGCACCTTTGTTGAGCATTCAGCATCTGGGAGGCTTTCGAGAAGGTGCGTGTCTGGGGAAGTCTTTTCAGGCCTGGGTGCCTGTGCTTAGCAGAGAGCCCCACTCTCCTGGGAACCCATGAGACTGGGAATATTCCAACACACTCTCAATTGACAATCAAGTGGGACCAGAGCGAGGGATGGCTTCCACCTAAAGAGGTGGCTTGGGGACCTGCGGGATGGGTTGCTCAGGAGAGAGAACGATGGCATGAAGGCCCTTGCTTGAAGCTGCCCGCCTGGAACACAGTCCAGGGAACACCAGGTAAGAAACTGCTCCACATGGGTAAACAGAGGCCCCTCCAAGAAGTTCAAGTCTGCTGTGGCTCTGAGGCAGGTAAGAGGTGAGAGTCCCAGGCAGGGATCTGGCCCTTACCCTGGGTGGCTTAGGAACATAGGCTGCTCAGGTGACATTGCAGGAGGAGCCCTGGGGATAAGTGCAGGTCATCTGCCATGTGCGCACAGCCGCCTCCATCCAGAGCTGACAGAGTGACAACAGCAGTGCTGTGGGTGTGGAGGGCGAGGTGCTAAGCCCTGGGCGGTGGCCCCCAGATCCTCTATTCTCATCGGTAGCATTGTTAGGGTTGCCAATTTGCAGATGGGGCACAGCTTTTGAGAAGTTAAGATGCTTGTCTAAATGACAGAATTAGTAAGGGCCCTGGAACCCCAGAGCAAGGGTTGGAAAGACTTTGCCATGCATAGCTCCCACTGCCCTGTCTGTCTGTCTAGCTGTGTTCTCTGTGTTTTACTCTTCCCTGAGCACACCTGGACTTCTCTGAGCTTTCCTGCCTCCCAGAGAGTGATGGATGTGATAGCAACTGTGTGCTCTGGACACTGAGCCTGAGGTCCTGGGGTCTGGGCTTCCCCAGGGTGGAGGCAGTCTTGGGTGGGTCAGGGTTTGACCGACAGGCTCTTTGTCCAGTAGCAGCCTACCTCCCCTGGTATCCTCCTTCCGAGGGTGTTGAGCTCCTTGGGCAGGAGGCCTTCTGTGGTCATCTGTGTGTTGCCTTTGGTCAATCTGATAATTGTTGTTTAAAAAGTAACTTGGGCTTTATTTGTAGCAGCTCTCTGTCCATTTTGCAGTTCAGCCATCGATTCTGTTCCTCACCTGCTGCTTGCTCACCTTTCATCACACTGATGGCACATGTCCTGGGAACATGTCCTAGGGCTGCCAGGACAAGGCCCAGCACTGATGAATTTCCTGTCTGACTGTGAAGAGCATAAATAGTCTGGGCACCTATCTTGCTTCCTCACAGCTCCTGAACGCTGCAGATGGGTTCTGCCGTGGCTCTTCCTGGGTCTCAATGACTTTCCTGCCTGAAGCCTCACCCCTGCCTCTGTGCCAGCTCCCCTCCAGAACATCCTATGGTGGTTTGCCAGGAAGGAGAGAATTTCATCATGACTGTGCTCAGTCCACTCTCCTAGGCCTGGGGACTCACAGAGAGGGGAGCAGCCCTGGGCCCCCCAAGGGCCTCTTGGCTTCTTCCCTTCTCTGTCTTTGCTGTGACTCCTGCCTAACAGTGGGAGGGACTGCATGCTGGGGAGGAACAGAAACTCGACATCTGGGCTCAGCAGGACCCTCCCTGCTAACCCTGAGGAGGCCCAACAAGGCCCCTGTGTCTTCTTGGTTTCCTGTCACTTGCCACAGCAGTGGGGTTCAAACTGGCTTGTGGATGGGCCAGATGTGGTGACCTATGGGTGGGTCTGATGTGTGCTGGCTCAGCGGGGAATGTCCCAGTGGTTGGTGGCTCTCGCACAAGAGGGCCCGCTACTGTGCAGAAAGGTCAAGGCCTCTTGGTGTACCTTGCTCGGCCTGGTGATAACAGTGACTCAGAGAAGGTCAAGGCTGGCCACATTAACGATCACAATGAGTGTGAATGATTTATTCAGCTCTTGCTGGGTACTACGGTGCTAGACACTGAGGGTCTAGGGATGCGTATGACATGGACAGCCCTTGAGACAGTTTCAGAGTGGCGGTAGAGAGTGTGACACAAAAGGTGAACAATCTTGGGGATGCAGGTGGGCATGTGAGGCTTTTCCTCCCACCCCTGGTGTTCCTGCTGCCTCTGCCACTCCTCCACACCAGCACACCCTTTCTCTGATCGCTGTCTAGGTAGAAGGTGTAAGAACAGAAGGAAGCTGCACCCCGTTTTGGCTATGGTGAACACTGGGGTGCTCTGATGTCCCAGGCTCCCTTTTGCTTAGAGGGACAGCTGCTGATGGCTCATGGCTGAGCCACACCCTTGGTGTCATGCTGTCCTGCAGGTGATGGCTCTGCCAATAGTGGCTTAGAAACTGGTCAAGGCAGTAATACAAAGTTTTGGCCCCTTTGCCTCAACTTGAGACCACTCTGTTGGGCCATTCTGGCTCCAGGACATCCCTAGGGTGGCTGGGGTGGCTCTGGTGCACCTCTGGGTGTCAGCCTCACTTTCTGGAGAACCCGTCTTTCTTGTGATCTTAGAGGAGAGTCTCCGGAGGACACTCATAAACTGTGCATGCCATTGGCCTTCTGACACCTCTAAGGCAGGCGACAGCAGAAGTGGTCATGAGAAAAGGACTCTAAATGGGAAAGTGGAGGTGGAGTGCATGACCAGTTGATGACAAGGACTTCATGCTGGTGACGAGTGGATCATGGACGGAGCTAAGAGCCCTTGGGGAAGTTAACAGGAAGGTGTGTGGGCTCGGAGGCCACAGCTGGGTGCAGAGCTGCAGAGGCTTGGGTGACTCATCACCATGGAAGCCCCAGCACCTCCTGGCAGCATTAGGAAACCCCGAGGTTCTGCAACTGCAAGCGGGCAGCTGGGTTTGGCTTCCTCCTGAGAGCGGGTTCCTCCTCAGCCCTTCTCAGCCTTCCTAGGTCCAGGCCCTACCAGGGATGAGGTGGGACCCTGATGCTTGGGTAGGCTCCCTGGACCATTGGGAGCCTTGAACCTTCACATCCCCTGAACTCCCATGGCTGCAGAAGTGACCTAACCCTTACTCCGTGTGGAGTGTCTTTGATTCCCCTTTCTCAAAGATCACCTAGAGGCCTTGAGTGTGCAGGCGTCTTGTGGGACAATGCTTGCCTTTCAGAAACTCCCCCTGTTGAGTAGATGAGCAGACACCCCAATCTCAGCTCAGCACCTGCGGATGCCCTGGGCTGGCATGAGAGAGGACGCCTGCTGGAGGAGCTGGGGGACCTCCCGATGTGATCCAGCAGGACCCGGGATGAATTCCTGGGTCGGGTTGAAGAACACAGATATCAAGCTGAATGTAGTTGAGTGCATTGGGTAGGGGAGGCTCTGGCTGGTATGGAATAGAACCTCTCGACCAGGATTCCTGGAGATGAAGCGAACGCTGAACTAGGATGGAGCTCGAAGGGCAGGAGAATGCAGCGATCCACCGCACGCTGATAGTGGGGCAGCACCAAAGGGTTCAGAGGAGTTGGTCTGTCAGCACCATGGTGACAACTATATTCCCATTCCCAGATGGCCCAGGGGACTGTCCACGTACAGAGACATGCCCCAAGGAGAGGGGCCCAGCATCACTGACTCAGGAATAGCTGTGCTCCTATATGTCAGAGATGCTAGTGGATTAAGAAGTCAAAGAACTGCTTCGTAGAGGCAGTGGGATGAGAGGATCCTGAGATGCTAGAGGCCACGTGGTGAGCTGGCCATCCAGAGTAAAGGGGAGGCCATGATCACAACGGGAGGCAAGATTGGCAGGATACCCGGGGCATCCTGCCCTGCGGAGGGCTGTGCAGACGGCCAACAGACAGAATGCTCTAGGGGTAAGAAACATGGCCAGTTAACCAGGGCTGCTTAACTTACACAGTTGCAAGAAATGAAGCAGGGGTTATCACCAAGGAAACTACAGTCAGGGTCTCCTTCCTCATTTCTTGAGTTGAGATGATTCTCAAACCCAGAGCCTCCTGAAAGGAGAGGTAGAATTACTCTCAGGAAGAGCACAAACATGACCACAAGGGTGGTCAGCAGTCACCCCAGGGCTTCCCAGAAGAACCGAGACTTGGGGCGTTGGCTCAGGAAGAGCCTAAGCTTTTTGAGGATTGTTGAACTGGTGTGGATATTTGGGGACTCAAGGGGCTTCCATGTCCCCAACTCCCCAATTAGACTAGAGACCAGGGGTCAGGCAATACATGGATCCTGGCCCAGCTCCAGCCCACAGTCTTCGTTTCCTTGGTTCTTAAACAGAACAGGACTGGATGTCCTTGGTCAAGAAGATAGTCAAGAGTTTAACTTTAGAAGGAAACCACAGGAGATTAACCAATTCTTTGGACTGTGGAAGGAAGCTATCCATTTGGAAGGTATTATTTCCCATTCTTGAAAAGAGAGGGTCAGAAGCAGGTCAGATTGATCCAGCATCAACACAGGACAAAAATGCTCCTGCTCTCCCACTTTTGGCATTTGAAAAAAACTTACTTGTTGCTTATTTTACACATTTGTTTCCAAAACAGACTCTTTCTATAACAGGTAAAGTCAGAATTTGCTAATGGTGACTATTAAATTATGTATTGCAATGTATTGGTTATACATTTTTAAGTGACCTTGTATCTTAGATTTTTTAGATTTTTAAATTTAAATTGTCTCTGTGGATCTCAGAATCATGCAGTAACTTTTAAGCTTGATTACCTCTGTTATGCTTTAGTCTGAAATAACTCAGACTTAACAGTGAGTATCACCGTTACCCATGGCATGGATGGGTCCTGCTCTTTGTCTCAGATAAGCAAGCTGAGGTCTTGGTGAAACACAAGCATCTCAATGATGGGAGATAAACCCTGTGAAGAATCAGAAGCCCCCTCATTGGCAAGCTTTTCAGGAACCAAGAATTTCAGGCCTTAGGACAGTCCCACTAAGGAAAGGAATGATTGTGTCTTATGGCATCTACCACTAAGCAAGAGTGTAATGCTTAGGAGGCCTATTTGGGTGTAGGAGGAAGCACATTCTGCCCTTGGGAATATTTAAACCCATTTCCTGGGTGACATGAAGGGTTGTTATCCTTGAGCAGGACCCAGAGAAGAAAGCTCTCCCAGCAAGTTTAGGTGATGGGGCAAGAAGCCCTGCTGTGTGTAGCATAAACCTGGACAGCTCTGTGGGGCCCTCGGGGAGCTGTAGTACGAAGTGGCAGGTCCCCCTGTACTGGAGAAGGGTATGCTGGGGAAGGACATATGTGGAGTGATGGCCAGGCCTAGGAGGACCACCGGATAACTGCCGGCCTACTGGAGGTAGGCCATATCCTACGCATAAGAGAGTGCACACTCTGAGAATCGGCTCCTGGCATGCTTCCTGGCCTGGCAATGCCCCGTGTCACTGCAGGGTGTTGGGAAGCACGAGGCCGGGCTGGGTGCCTCAGACTCACTTACGAGGTTGAGTGGGCCCATCATAAAGGGAAGTGGGTCTCCAAGACTGGCCAGGGCAGGGGCAAGGTGAGCAGGAAGTTGCACAGCAGTTGGCTTGATGCCATGCCCTCCACTCCTGCTCCACCTTTCTCACCAGCTCACACCCATGGTCTTCTGCGGAGCTGGGATGGCTTGATCCACTGGTGCATGTGAACATGGACTGCAGGCGACCCAGGTCAGGGATGGTCTTGGAAGATGGCATGGAAGGGAAGTCCTTTGGGGCTCATGTATCTGGGAAGGTCATTAGGTCATCCACTTTGTATGGGAAGCAAAGTGACCTGAGATAAGAATAAAGGCTGTGTGACATTTATGGTGAAGCTCATGACAGTGCATGTTCTGAAGAGAAGAAGACGAGGGAGTCTGGGGATGAGGCTGAGGGTGTGAAGATCTCTGCTTCACATGGTGTTGGCCTACAGTGTGCGCTGGCCAGCGAAGAGGCAGTGAGCAGTCACAGGTAGAGTGATAAGCAGCTGGCGTCAGCCTGTCCTTGTGGGCTCAGTGGGTGCCATTGCAGCGGGACCCTCCAGGGCACAGTGCACATTGTCAGCACAGCTACAGCCGGGAGACCAACCGCGACAGGAGAGCTGGCACGGATCCTAGGAAGCTTCCCAGGTAACCAGTCTGACTGAAAGGCTGGGGGAGCCAAGGGGACACAAATCAGAAGCAGCAGGTGCATCTGGAATGAGGGTAGGTGGCAGTGGGTGCTGTGTGGTGGCCCGGATCCTTCTTCAAGGCCACTGCAGCTACCGTGCCATGGTGATGGACTGGGGCTGCTGGTGGTTCTGCTCCCTCCCTGGGAACAGCCTCAGCCAGGGGTAAATCTCCTCCCAGAGGACGGCCCTGAGGAGTTGCTGGCTGGCGAAGGCACGCAGAGGCTGACCCCCACCTTAACTTGAGACAAATCCAGAGGCCACCACGTGTCTGGAGCTGCCTACTGGAGGCCGAGGTCTCAGGTGCAGCCCCTGGACATCCCCCTTCTCCCTCCGCCCGGATGTGCCTTCCTCCCTCTGTGAAGGTGTGTCCCTCGAGAACTCTCTAAGAAGCCTTTCCCACGCAGCCTTGCATCCCAGGCGTTTCCAGGCACCACCGTTAAGTTGCAGAGTCCAGGCCTTCAGGATATTGGAAAGGCTTCACAGAATACAGAAGAGTTTTGGGGAAAGATCACGAGTGAGAGTAACAACAGATTCCTGTCAGGCAAAAACAAAGCAAGACAAAAAAGAAAAAAAATGAAACTTGGGCATAATGTTCCCCAGTGAATTTTCTTTCATTTTTGTTCCTAATGATGGTTTGCTTTACAATCTATTTTCAGTTTTATTGGTAGTATTTTCTAGAAAGTAAAAAAATTCATCTTCTACTGATGCGTTTTGCTTTAGCTAGTGTTCACTTGGATGAATTTGGGTAGAAAGCTTACCTTTCATTACAAATTCTCAAGGTCTCCCTGAGGCTGGTCTTTTAGGCACTGAGCTGGTCCCTGGGATTGTGTGTGAAGCTGGCGTCCCCTGGGCCCTTACAATGAGGCTGGAGGGCTCTGGGGTTCCAGACTTACAGAGGGAAGGCCTTGTACAGGTCTCCCCACTTCACCTGGACCTGAATTCCTCACAAAGACCATGAAATGAAACATGCCAGGTCTGCCCCCAAGGTAAAATAGACTCCAGGGCTGCTCTTACAGTTTTGGTGTCTAACTCTAATTAGAGTTTGGTGCAATTATTCCTTGTTATGTCATAGAGATCTTTTTTTTTTTTAAATAAAGAGAGAGGGACAGTGAGAGAGAGAGGATCAATTTTATTTAATTTTTCATCTGGCTTTTGCTGTTCTGACACCTCGTTGCGTATGTGGTGCTGTTGTGTACATGGCGCTGGGGTTCAAACCCACGGACTCGTGCATGCAAGGCAAGTACTTTAACCGCTGAGCCACCACTCCAGCCCAAGATATTTTAAAAGATTTTAAAAAAAATTTAAACACAATTTTTAGCTGTTTTTATGTTTATTCTGAATACTTTGCCTTCCATGTAACTGGAAATAGAATTCGTAGGAGCAGTTTTTAAACCAAAACATTATTGGTAATGGTGAAATTTCAGCATCAACTGTTGCTGCATATACAGGGATTGGATTAACTGATGTGATGATAGAGTGACTTGAAGTTGGCAGGAGGGACTCTAGCTCCAGCATATTCACTTTAGTTGGGGAGGGTGGGGAGAGGGGGAAGAGAGCGAGAGAGCGGGGTGGGGTGGGGAAGAGACTTCAGCATCTACGGGAGGCTGTTACCAACCAATTTCAACAATTGATTGGAATCATGCAGTTGAGACAATAAAATTGAAAATAAATTAAAACCACGTAAACAACTATTTTATGGAACAAATATGTGAGATTTGAATATTTATGATGGTAAATCCGATTAAGTTGCTGAACGCTTTTTTCCCTCATCTGTCATCAATGAGGCAAAGCTCTTGGGAGTAAGTTATCAGGTTTTTGTAGTTTGTTTTGATTAAATAGAAATAAACCAATCTCATTTTCATGGTTATAGAATCGTTCCCTGAGTAGGGGAGCAGAGGAGGCAGTCTTCTCTAGAAACATATGGTTAGCGCCACAGACCTACAGAAATTGTCACAGCTCGACACTTAAATTAGCCACCATGTCTAAAGACTAAGAAATGATGACAGCGCTTTGTGTTGGCTTTAGAAATGAGCTATTAAACTGCAAACTAAGCCTTGATGTTTTGAAATCGTCCAGAGAAACCTGAATCTGTTGCACTCCTCCATTCTTTTGGACTCTTTCCTACCATCCTAGTTCTAGAATATGTTTCAGCTTTAGAATTTGCTTTCACCAAACAATGCAGCGTGACAACTGGGAGAATTTGGAAGATTTTTCACTGGGAAATAGAAGGAAAACCCATGGCTTCTTCCGGTGTCCTTTTGCTTTGCATTGCTGATCCTCCAATGGTGGAGTGGATTTTTTTTTTTTTAAGCCAGAGGGACAGAGAGAGAAAGAGAGAATTTTTAGTTTTTCATGCGGCTTTCACTGTTTTGACACTGGGGTTCGAACCCACATCCTTGCACCATGCCAGGCAAGCACCATAACAACTGAGCCACCACTCGAGCCCCTGGAGTGGATTCTTAACAAGCCACCAATTGAGGAATGAGAGCAAGGAATCACAGAGATGGACTCTGGGTGAGGTCAGGTAACTCACCCTTGGTCTTCCGCCTGGCTAATGGTGGGTCACTTTTCGGCTCTGCTCAATGACACCTTCACATCAGATCTCCTCCAACCTGCTAAAACTCTCCCTCTGTTTCTGCTAAGCTGATGACCTAAACCTCCAAGTCCCCAAGCTGGTGAAAGTGCACAGACAGAACTTCTCCTCTGCAGACCCCCCTGTGCTGCGCAGCCCTGCCTCCCTGCTGTGGCTTCCCTCCAAGGCTCCTTGTGATTGCACTCTGGGGGTCAGCCCTGCTCAGCATGCCAGGACTTGGCCCAGTACTGCCAGTTCTTCAGTTTCTACTAGAAATTTCTGTGGTCCGACTCAGCTGAGTGAACACGGAAGCTCTGTGGGGCCTCCTGCTGCTCTCCAGCCCTCACTCTCCTGCAGCGCCTCCCCTCCCAGCCTCGCTTCACCCCACAATCAAGGCAGGCTTGGCTTGTTCTGAAGCTACTCTTCAAGGTCAGCACCCTCACTTAACGAATCGGTGGTGAGTTTTCCTGTGTAGGAAGAGCATCTCACAGTGACGTTTACACTGAGCTCCACTCCTTTCTGGAGACCTGCTTTCCACATCGCCTTGTGGAACACAGGTGATCTCATGGCTGATCACACAGGTGATCTCCAGCTCCCTGGTGGCTCTTCCTCCTCTAGTGCCCCCTGGATTAATTTCCTAGAGCTGTGGTAACTAACACAAATTTAGTGGCTTAAAGCAATGTGGACTCCTTAGCCTGCAGCTAGGTGGGATCTCTGGCCTAGCATCAGGTGGTGGAGGCAGGCTCCCGAGGCCATGCAGAAGAATCATAGGAGTCTGGTGATGGGGAAGATGGGGGAACCATTCCAGAAGCCGATGTTATTCCTACACTAGATACCCATTTAACACATGAGTTCTTCTGGGGGAAACTGCAATAGATAAAACCCATAGTAGCTTATCTAAAGTTTATACACATTGATTGCTACAGTTTTGACAATGTTTCCCCCTCATCTGTATCCTGTATCGCAATATACTTCTAATAAATGTGGGAAAAAAAAAAGAAGAATCTGACTGGGTGCATCTTCTAGCTTCTAGGCTGCCTGCGATCCTTGCTTGTGGTCCCGATTCGTCTTCCAAGCTGACAGCCTAGCAGCTCCTCCTCTTTGGCCTCTGCTTCCGTTCTTACACACTCCTTCTTTCTCTGCTTCCAATTCTCTATCTTTCTCTTGTGAGGCCCCCTGTCATGATTTTCAGCCCACCTTGACAATCCTGGTACTCCCACCTGCATCTCTGTGCCGTTAATTCAATCACATCTATGAAGTCCCTTATCCCTGTTGGATGACATGCCCCCAGGCCCGGGATGAGGACCTGGGCATCTTTGAGGGTCCATTATCTAGCCAGTCATGCTCTCTCATCCCGATCCATCTGTTAATTTTAGGACACCTGAAACTTGATCCTTATCCCGTTTTCTTTTCTGTGCACTTTCCGACAAGGGCTCACCAAGGTCCCCAGTCCTAAACGCCATCTCTAAACTCGTGGCTCCCATTCTGACTTTGCCCATCAGCTCCAGGGTTTGTCCTGTGCAATCTGTCTGCATTGGCTACAGTCACTTGGAAGTTTAACAATGACATAAAACTTAAAATCCCCACACCTTACTCATGATTTCTCCCCTAAACTTGATCTTCTACACCTCCCCCTGGCTAGGAAAGTCTCCACCATCTTCCTGGTTACCTAGACCAAAACCTCAGGAATCATTCTAGATCATTTCCTCATTTTGCCCATGTCCACCTCTGATGTGTGCTGCCAAGCTCCAGTCCAAGCCTCCTCCTCCAGCCGGGCTCCCGAACCCACCTAACGCTGCCTGCGGCCTGCTCTTCCCTGCAGCTCCGTCTTCCACCGAGGCGGCATTCCAGTTACTATTTTCATTACCAAGGATTTCAAGCAAGTCCTAAAATACAGACCGGAATGAAACCAGCACCCAGGTATTTAAGACTGAGGTGTAACATGCAGACACGATTGTGTCATGATGTTTTTCAAGAATCGAATCCCTGCCTGGTGGCGAAGTCCTTGCTCAGCCCTCTCATCCCGCTGCTGCCTGGCTCCGCTTCCCAGGGGAAAGTCCTTCCTGATGTGCTGCGCTTCCCCACGCGCTGTGGGTGAGCTCATGAAGGCAGTCTGTGCGGCGTTCTCATGCCCCACACAAGAGCTATTTTTTCTGTTTCTGACACAGTATTTTCAGCATGATATTGGAAATGTGTCTGTACTGCCCTTGTGCACAGATGTGGGTTGTGTTTTTTTTTTCTTTTTTCTTTTTTCAAAGAGAGAACAGTGAGTGAAAGAGAGAGAGAGAGAGAGAGAGAATCAATTTTTATTGAGTTTTTCACATGGCTTTTGTTGCTCTGATGCTTTGTTGTGTATGTGGGTGCTGAGGTTTGAACCTGTGTACTTGCGCATGCTGGGCAAGTGCTGTAACTGCTGGGCCGCTGCTCCAGCCTGGGTCATGTGTTTTAATAGCTGCAAAGGTGTGTCCCCATAGGACACAGCTTGGTGTACTGTTTTCCTAGAGCCAGGCGTGCAGCAGCAAAAATTCACTATGGTGCATGCACCTAGATCTTCTCCAACCGTGAGAAATAGCAATAGGAATTTAAAATGTTCATGTAGCTAAATTTATCAGTCTTTTACTAAAACGCCAGTGCTCTTGGAACTTGTCTGAGAAGCTCTTCCTAATTCTATGAAGACATGCACTTGGATTTTCTTCTAAAATTTTGCTTCTAGATTTAGTAATTCTGGGGCGAGTACTTTTGTGCTAGATGCAGTTAGCTTTTACCTACTGAGTCTTACTGCTCTTTCCTTAGAAGACATGGCATGGCAGCAATTATGAAGACAAGCAGACCCGACGCTGCCACTTACGAGGCGTGTTGTCTTCAGGTGGTTACACTACTTCCATGTCTCTGCCTCAGTGTCCCTCATCTCTAAAACGGAGGTTGGATGAGTGACTGCCTTTGAGAATTGAATGGGTAGTAATGGCACTTCAAACTCCTCATGTACAATTTGACACAGAACAAGCAAATTCACCATTGATCGACTGCTAACACGTCAATGCCTACACGTTCATGTTATGTACGAGTCCATCTCAGGGCTATTTCTTGCTATTGGTTCAATAGACGACACTTGTGTCGATGACAAGAAATTTAATTACTGTGGCTTCATAGCAATCTTGAAATCTCAGAGCACAGAAACTGTTTGCAGCTTACCAGCAATGTGAAGGTTTTGACGGCAACGGGATTGCATTTATAGATTAATTTGAGAGAAGTGACGCATATTACCAAGGCTCCCCACGTACGAGCATGACACAGTTCTCAACTCACTTTGATCTTTGTGTCTTTGAAAAATACTCTATGCTGTTTCTCATACATATTTTACATGTCTTTTGTTAGATTATTTCCTTTATTTTGCTTTCATTGAATAAGACAGAATTTTACTTTAACTTAAAAATGACTGCTGTTGATTTTTAAAATTGTTTTTGTCTTCCAGCAGCCTCGTGTCTGATCATTTATTTGTGGTTTCCTACGGTTTTTTTTCCCTGACATTTTGTCTATTGCTTCCCACTCATTATTTTTCTTTTTGAAAAAATATATAACTGTGCAGTCATAATCATTAAAATTTATAGTGTTTTTTGAGTGCTGGACACTCCTCTCAGAGCTTTGCATGCATTGACTCTTCGTCTTCCTGACAGCTCTGTGAGCTAAATTACATCCCGGTTTCCATTTTATTGGCAGAGTGAAAGAAAAAAAAATTTGCTAAAGACTTTTTTTTTCAGTCTTGCCCCTTATTAAAACAGTAAGGAAGACTGTTCGGGATCAGTTGCAGTAGAGGAGAGAGATGGGGCTCCCCTCTGCAGCGAGTCTGAGGGGAGGCTGAGGGCCAAGGGCACCTCAAGCGCCCTGGGTTGGGAGACCACTGTGAGGAGCCATGAGGGGTGGGGCTCTTGGTGAAGGCAGGTGGAGGACCTGGGTCACATGGAAGCTGATCAGACTGATTTAGCAGGATTCTTGCTACAACTAGGAAAAGTGAGCGGAAGGCAAGGCCAAGAAATGAGGCCTGGTTGTGAAGAAGCCCAGAGAAGTCTGGTTGGAATCGGGTCAGGGAGAATTTAAGTCACGCCCAGGTAGCCTGGCTAGAGAGGCCAGAGTCAGGTTGGAACCCTGAAGGTTGGCTTTGGGTTGGTGCTTCTGATAGCACAAGAAGTGGTGGCGCCTGCCTTGTTACTCTGGGAAGGAAGCTCAGTTTATAATACACACACACACACACACACACACATATATATTTATTTATTTATTTTGGTACCAGGGACCAGGGATTGAACACAGGGTGCTTAACCACTGAGCCTCATTGCCAGCACTCTTCATTTCTTAATTTTTAATTTTTTTTTCAGGGCTGAGGACCGAACTCGGGGCCTTGTGCATGCTAGGCAAGTGCTGTGCCACTGAGCTAAATCTCCAACCCCATAATTTTTAATTTTTTAAAAAATTTTGAGACAGGGTCTTGCTAAGTAGCTGAGGCTGGCTTTGAACTTGTAATCCTCTTGCCTCAGCCTCTCGAGATGCTGGGTTACAGGTGTATACCACCACGCCCTGCTCAGTTTATAGTATTTAATATGACATCTGCTGAAAGCTACATATGTTATTTATGTAGGTAAGAGCATTCCTGTGTGTCGTTAAGAAGTATTTTAATCTCAAAGGAATTTTGAACTTTATTGAATACTGTCCCTGCATTGATTGAGCTAATCTTATGTTTTTTTTTCTCTTTAAATCTGTTAATGTGGTGACATACTAATAGTTTTCTGACTCTAAACCCTCCTTACTTACCTAGATTAATTCATAATGGATCATAGTAAAAATAAATTTCTTATAAACCTTAAATTTCTTAATTTAGTTTTGAGTTTTAACAGGTAATTCCAAGTTTTATGTTTTTCCTTTAGCGGAATCCTTGAGAAGTTTCTGGTAAAATATTTTTGTGAATACAAAGCACTCATGAGAAAGGAAGTCATTGATTGCTTACAATTTAAAAGTAACATGATGATGAGGTTAAACTATGTCATCTGTTTGTTTGTATTTTATCATTGTGAAGTCCAGTAAAAAGCAGAGGTTTCCTTTAATGTTTGAAGGTCGTTGGTTTGGTCTCAACACCTGTTACCATGATGTGGGAACTAGAAAAGGGCTGCTTGCTATTTCTTTTCCTTCATGGTCATATTACTAGGGCCCAGGTTTGGAGATATCGATTACACAATTGGGTGAAGAGACCTGTTGCTCTGTGTCCCTGTGGCCCAGGGCCAGGACATTGTAATTTGGGGTCTGGAAGGTCAGGACTGGGGGCATCTCTCCACGGCAACTCCTGACTGTGTGTAGGAGGGTGACAACGCTGTGCCCCACCTGACTTGCATTTGCCTGCTGGGGGGTCCTGCAGATGTCAACAGCACCTCCTTGCTGCCCCCTCCACTGGGGACCCAATCTTTTCTTGGTGGATTCCTGTCCTTCTGGCAATCTCTGGCTCTGATTTGGCAGCCGGGATTCTTATAAAGGGCATCAGTTGCATTAATACCCATTTCTGGTTTGTTTGTTCAAAGGGAACAAAAATCAAAAGGAAACTCCTTTCCAGATTGCCAGTCGTGAGGAGACCCAGACTCCATTAACACTGGGCGCGCTGAGCATCCCGTCTTTGTAAGGATGTACGTGAACCAGGACCCTCTCCACCCTGGCCTCTTTCTTGCCTTTGGTTTTCCAGGTCCTGAAGAATGACTACTCCCTGTGAGCTCTTCCCCAACTGTCTCTGTGATGATTAATGTCACTGTGCTCTTAACGTGGTTTAACGGGGATATTTGTCTTCTCCGTGTTTGTGTATGTCATGCATCTGAAGAAGCAAAACATGGAAACTCAAGGGCTTGTGTGTTTTCCAGTGTGTTTGGAGACACACCCACTGGTGAATTTCTTTGGAGATTCTTTCTGCTTTGCCTGCTGCCTTTTGGTACAGGACTTTCAAGATAGCACCTAGGATGACTTCTTCTGGGAAAGGACTGTGCAGACTCCTCCTCTCGGGCTGTTTTCATTCAGAGGCTGACTCCCAGCTTGCAAGGATCAACTCGTTAGCCATTAGTGAAGTTACTCCTTGCTACAGCAGCACAATGCAGGTTTAATTGAAATGAAAGCCTAAAGAGGATGGTAATTTAACGGGATAGTCAACTTTCAATTAAGCACAGTGCTCAGAGAAGGTGTGGCATGGAAAACCCCAATTAAACAATGGCCTGGATTGCTGCTCTAATTTGGCTAATGTGGAAATGACTGTGAAAGTCACTTTTGTGGAAAGCAGGGCGGGCGCATGCAGGAGCAAGGTCCAGGTGCCCAGGTCACGCGTTGGGTATTATCCCATGCTAGCTTTTGAATGTCACAGTTGCCTTCGAGGAAGGTGTTCCTGACCTTAGTTGGTAGGTGCGGCAGCAGACGCAGAGCTGAAACGACCTGCCAAAGGTCATCTACCAGAAATCAGTAGAACGAGTAATTCTATATTTCTCAGTTCAACCCGTGTGTCCAGCGGAGCGAGGAAATGTCCTAACGCAAGCCTCAGCTGCGCTGTGTCTTGCTCTCTAGACGCTAGCGTGATCTCTTCTTTGTGTGCCACTTTCTTGAAAATAAAGTCCTAGCTTGAGATGAAAGGCAGAGTTTGAAGGGAACAACAAAAAGGAGGCAAAAGTATATGCTTTTGAACAAACAGGTAGGCAGTCGAAGTGGGGGCGGGACCTCCGGAAACATCTTTTATTACAGGGTTGATAGAACGTTTGAGAACAAGACCATTTAAAAAGCCATTGTCTATGCCATGAAGTTCCCTGATGTGACAATACCCCTTACTCCAGATCTTCAGCAAAGCGTGCCACAGGCACCTCCACATTTGTTTAGAGATAGTGGGGCTTGGGGGCAGCTCAGCTACTGTGTTTGTCATCGGGTAGAGAAGGGAACGCCCAGGAAGGGAAGTGAGGTGTGGCGGTCCTGAACTGTCTGGGAGAACGTGAGCCACTGGGAAGCAAAGGCCCCTTGGAGACGACACTGCGTCTTTGCATGTGGAAGGCAGTGGAAGTGCCTGGACCTGGGAGGGGGAGATCAAAGCTTTGCATGTGAGTCTGGAGGACGCAGTGGTTCCGTGAACCTACAGCACATATTTTAGACAGACAAAAATAACTGGTTGCCAGCTAGTTACCAGCTTACTTTAGGCTGGTTGATTGGGAGCTGTGTAGATGCCACCCTGGGGACCCCCAGAGCCTCCCCAGTCAGTGTGGTGTCTGAGCCCCTTCTGACCACCCCCCGAAAGCTGGTGAGTGGTGCAGAATCTCTGACCCCTGGACCTAGTCTGCATGTGAACAGCCCCTGGCTGTCCCAAAAGAAGTCACCTGTTCATGAAAGTCAGAACAGCACTGGCCTGGAACAGGGCGTTTCTGAGCAGAGGTGGGGGCGAGGGTCACGGATGTCCATTCGGGATCTTGAAATACCTGCCAGGCAGGCTGAGTGGCTCCCCTCCCTGCGGCACCTGAGGCATCTGAGACCCTTCCCTGGAGACGGATGCCCCCAACTCTGGCCAAGTTCTCTCCCAGGTCCCTGTCTAGACAGCCCGCAGGGTGCTATCTGTTCTCTTTCATGTTTGTTGCTCAGCTCATGGGTCACTTTCACAAGGAGAAGGCAGGAAGAATGAGCAGGGCCCAGGGACACAGGACTCTGACGCTGAGCAGTGGTAGAAGTCACCGTCTTAGCTGCAGCAGCCCTGTCTTCATGGGAGGAGATGTCCCTGAGTGTGTGACAGGAGCCTGCACGTGGGGCACCCACACGTTGTGACCTGATCCCCATGTGGCTAATGAAGGGAGAGTTCCAGGGCCCTGGGGCAGGCAGCTGTGTGGTGCTGAGTGGCCTTTTCCCCAGCTGATCAACCTGGCCTCTTCTGGGGCAGTCTGACATCCTGCTGGGGAGCTGAGGCTTAGAACAGAGAGCGTGGGAATGATCGTGATGGAGTCGCATTAACCCATGATGTGGCTGCGTGTGCACCAATCAGGTAGGACAACATGAGACTCCTAGGGCATTGAATTAGCCGGGCCCCTGGGTTCTCCATGATCAAGTGTTTCCGCAGTGCTGGTTCTGGTCTGGACCTCAGGGATATTTAGCCTTTCCTCTCATGGAACTCAATGCCCAGTGAAGTAATTGTCCTCGAACAGCCTCTCTGGTGAATGTCAAGCCCAGGTGCTGTTAGTGATGGGCCAGACAGGTGCATGGTGCTAGGTGACAGCCTAGGGAGGGAGATCAGGAAGGCCGGGAGGTGTCCCTTGAAGACTGGGCAGGACTGCCCTGGACATGCAGGTAGGATAGAGGATGCTTTGGGGTGGGAAGGGAATGGAAGGGAAACAGGGGCCATATTAAGGATATTATGTTGTTTCCCATAGGAGGAGTAAGAATCCATGGAATTATTTTATAGAGAAAGCAGTGGTCAGTGACAGATGATCCAATGTGTCCCTTAGCTAGGGAGGAATAGGACAATGTAAGTAATTAAATACATACGTTATTTTTGCAACTTAGAGGGAAAAGAGGAATGGAGAGATTTGTAAGGAACAAGCCATCTAAAGTGCTTGAGGTGGATTGAGTGACAACTAACACTGAACCTCTCCCCAGAGTGTCATGGTCACATTAGAGGGCTTGGAAGATCAAGGGCTGCACGCTGCTGTCATGAGCTGCCTAAAGGCACAAGGGGAGGAAATGATGCTTTCCCAGGAGATCTGCCACTCTGTTTCTCTTGGTGAGAGTTGAGGTTTGGCCATGGCTCGGCAGACCACTGTACACTGCCCTAGGCTCTGGTTTGGCCTAGATCTCTCTCTCTTGCAGTCTCTTCAATTTTTTTTGATTCATTAGGAGATTAGAGAGAGATGGTTCACAATACTGGAGAGAAAAGTAAAACCATCAGCAGGTCATTGTTGAAGTCAGAACATGCCCTGCTAAGCTCCTTAGGGAGTCGGTGGCAGCCGGTGATATGGGGATTAGTCTCTGCGTTTGTGTGCGTGTGCCACGCGCCCACCTGTCGGATAGGCTTGGCAGCAGTGGGGTGATGAGCACGTGTGCCTTTGTCCTTGCCTCCAGTTCCCAGTGCAGTGCCACCCTCGGGCAGCATTGGGGTGGGCAGGGAGGAGGCTACTTGGGACCAAAAGGCATATTCGAATGCGATGGTTAATTTTACATGTCAGCTTGGTTGGCTAAGGGCTGCCCATAGGACTCACACTTCTAGGTGTGTCTGTGAGGGCATTTGGGGAAGAGATTAGCATTTGAATCCAAAGACCCACCTTCACCAACGTGGTGGGCTTTGTCCACTCCGTGAAAGGCTTCAACCAAACAGGAAGGTGGGGCATGGGCAGACTTGGGTGCTTCTGCTTCTTGGGGATCTGACTTCACTGAGTCACAACACCACTTCTCCTGGTCCCCCGATGGTGCATGGCAGCCTGTGGGACTTACCAGTACCATGCCGGTGTGAGCCAGTTCCGTAATAAACCTGCTCTTACACATCCATATGTCTTCTGTTGGTCCTGCTCTTCCAGAAGAGCCTCGTACCTGGGACAAGCACAGTGCTCCTGAGCGCCAGCCTTCTGACCAGAGGGCATCAGGGGGCCAGCTGTACCACCCAGAGTGGCCTCCAGTGCTGCCCATCCATGCTGGAGAGACCACCAGAGGACCACTCTCCCCTGGCCTTTTCTGTGTGTTAAGAGATAGGGGGAGGCTGGCTGGCAGGTGGAGGGGCTATCACTGCCACGCCTCGTCGAGATTTGTTATTTGCAAACGAAGATGTTTCAGCACTCCAGGCTGCTGGTGTTTGTGGGGAGGTTAGACAGCAGGAGAACTTACCTACATCTCTGCTGTTCTTGTTTGTTCTATTTGTTGTTGGTGGTGGGGCAACTTAACGACGCCTGATGTGGATTTTCCAGAATATTGTGGGGTTGGGGGGCTTTCAATAATCCCTTGAAGTTCCGTTGTATGGAGATGTCACGTCTCCAGGATTGCCAGAAGGTTCTGGAAAAAGTGGGCTCTCTGTGCAGGTGTGGGCCAGGTGGACTTCGGGGTCTAGGGTGGGGGCTGAAGGCCAGGCCCTCTTCAAGTGTCTGGGAGGTGCTGGCTGAACACAGGCCATGGTCACGGGCTTCCAGAAGACTCCTGCTCTTCAGGCACTTTTGTAAAAATGGGATAATTTTGAGTATCTAGCTAACTATCCAGCTAGCCAGCCATTCATTAGCTGCATTATTGAAACTGAGAGCTTCAGAGGTGAGAGTATAGCTCCCCTCAGCACCAGGTGACCTGAAGATCAGCAGGCATCAGCGTCAACACTGAAGGCTGGGCGTCTAATTGGCCTGTCCCCAGCCTCACCACCACCGTGAGTGCCTGTGCACTGGGAATAACAACACCAGGCCCAGCTTCCACGTATATGAGCAAACATCTGCCCTTCATGAAGCATGCACGTACCAATGCGTACCAGCTAATCCCTTCATAGTGTAAAACTGTAGTGCACCAAAAAAAAAAAAATGAGATAAATAACAAGAGGCCTCGCATGAGGGCTCATGGAGCAAGAGGCGAGGGGTCTGTGCTAGGAGCACACGCAGGAGGAGCAGGTGTGTGGAGGCCTAGGACTCCCCGTGTTTTCTCTACTGTTTGGACCTTCTATTTGTGAGTCCCAGTGAACACTGATCTTGCAGGTGAATGAAGAGTCAAATTTTATGTAGTAACTTGAAAATAAGATGTGGAAACTTTACTCCTGACAAGACACGTCTACACTCTTTCGTTTTGTGCCTGCTGTTTTACTAGAGGAGGGTCCCGGGTTAAATTAGAAGGCATCCAGTTGAACTGGAGTTTCAGACCAACAATACATGTAGTTTTTGTTCTGAGTATGTGTCATGCATTATTTGAGACATGCTTATACTAAAAGTTTTCCGTTGATCTGAATTTCAAATGCAGCTGGGCAGCCTGCAGTTTTATTTACTAACTCTGGCCACCGGTAGAGCCATGAGCTTCCGGCAGTCAGCCACTCCAGAGGGAAGGCCTATACACCCAGAAACCGCTTTTTAGACTTAAGCAGCATCTCTGGAACTAGAGCTGGTGCATTAGGGGCGTTCTTCATCTGTGAACCTTCCCTTACTTAGTGCCTCTGAGGCTTGCTGTTTATTAGAATTGCCTGGGCTCCAGCTAGGGTCTGATGCTCTAGCGGGGACATCAGGAACTCAGGCAGGAGGCCAGGGGTGTTGTAGCTTCAAGCTCTCCCAGGTGATTCCTGGACAGGCAAGGCTGAGGGGCAGTGGCTGGCTCACAGGGAGTTCGCGGGCTCCGAGATGTAGCATCTATCTACATGACATCACCAGGCCAGGCAGTGAGAGGAGCCGTCCAAGTGGCCCATGCCTGGCACGAGGATGAAGGTCTGCAGAGGGAAGAGAAGAGGAAGAAGGGCGTCCTGGGTAAGGAGGGCAAGCAACAGCCTTTGCAGGGTGTAGCAGGAGGATCAGATGGACCTGCGTTGCCGAAGCCCGGCTTCTGTGCACAGGAAGAAGAATGGGGAAGGTGGGGAGGCCCAGCCACGGAGGCTGGTGTACCTCCTTCAGTGAGGTCTGTTTCACCTCCTGGAACCCAGTTGAGGGCAGTGTCCACATGCTGAAGGAAGCGGAGCCAGGTGCTCTCACCACCCTCGTTTACGCAGGAGTCCTGTGTCTGCGGTCACACAGAACCAGTGGAAAGTGAAGTCCCCAGAGCTGGAATCTGTCCTGATCCATGCTGATCCTCTGCCTCGAATGTGCCTGTAGTGCAGAGGGCACCTGACAAAGGGTGGATGGGAAGAATAAAAAGAATAAACCTAAAAAAAAAAAAAAAAGAAGGAAAATTTTAACAGGGGCCGCTGGCTGGCAGCACAGGGCGGAGGTGAAAGCAGAGCTTGGTCCTGCTGGGGTGGATGCAGGTCTCAAGCCCCTTCTGTTTCTGTCTCTGGAGTGGAAGGATAGGCTGTCTACAGCTCTGAAATCCACTGTGAGTTGGATCCTTCTGATCCCGAATGAGTTGGTGGCCCTCCTACTGATATTGTAGGTCCTAGGTGGGGACTCCTTTGAAAATCCTGTCTGTCTGGTGGGGTGATGCACACCTGTAATCCCAGCACTTGGGAGGCTGAGGCAGGAGGATCGCAAGTTCAAAGCCAGCCTCAGCAATCTAGTGAGGCCCAGAGCAACTAGTGAGACCCTGTTTCAAAATAAAAAATAAAAACGGGCTGGGATGTGGTTTAGTGATTAAGCTCCGCTGAGTCAATTCCCAGTACAAATCACAAAAGGAAAGAAAAGCAAAGCCTGTCTGTGAGGGAGGGAAGCTGGACCCTGAGTGCAGGAGGTAGCAGCTCGTCTAGCCTGCTGAGGAGCCCAGGCCTGAGAAAAAGCCAGCACATCCTTGAGTGGGGGACACATCTTCACAGTGGTTGGACTGGACTCCCCCAGCTCGTCTGTGGGCTTGTAGGCACATGGGGTGCGATGGGGACAGGATGGCATCCCACGCAGGGAGCAGGGAACAGGGAGCCTGGGCTGCCGGCTGGTGCGGCTGAGGAGCCCGTTTGCTTCTTAGTCTCTTTCTTTGTGAGAGGAGGAATGTGTATAAAGGGAACTCTGTAGGCCCTTTCTGGCTTTAAATGTCCATGATCGTGCTGTGCACTCTTGGGTTTCTTGGATTTTTACCCCATGAGTTTTTGTTTCTAAGATACCCAGGCCCCAGCGACACCTTTCCCTTCCAGCTACGGGAGAGAATCTGCAAGCTGACTCTGTGCCCCGCTGCTGCTGAGCCTTTTGCAGAGAAAGCAGAGAAAGCTGGATAGTTTCCCCCACCGCACCCTTCTTCTTTAACAGATATTTTTAGCTTTTCTAAAAGCTTCTCACTCTGAGCCTTAAAAAGAAATAAGAATCCCTTCCAAAAATGCAAATGGCCTGGCAGGCAGCAGGAGGGGTGTTTTCAATCTTCCCGGTGCACGCTCCATCGATGCTCGCGGGTGAAGGGGCGACGCTGGGGCACAGGGCAGGGCGGGGTGCTGGTGTAAGAGGCGTGGACTGTGCAGCGGGCGGTCCGCAGGGGCCACAGTGGCAATGCCCTGGGCTCGCTTTTCTCCATCAGGCGTTTGCTGCAGTTGTTTCTGAGCGTCCTGGGTGGCTGGTGTGTTGATGCTTGCGTTCAGAGCCCTGAGATGAGTGGAGGGCTCCTTCTCCCAGGCAGCCCCTGGCCACATGCAGCCTTTGCAAGTCCCACGGCACTGCGGGTGCCAGCCAGGGATGAACAGAGGCCATCCTGGTCCCACGGGTGAAATGTAGGTGAGTGCATACGGAAGGGCCGGGTGGCTTAGTTTCTGACAGTCACCTTCAGAGTGTCTCTTCAGCTGTAAAACATCCTAATTTGATTCCCATCTGTCCCCCCAGCTATCTGAGGTCTCTTGTCCCTTGCACTCCATGGCACCAGGTACAGCAGGAGGGAACACCATGGGAGTTGGGAACAGTTTTGTTCTACTCACATCAAATTCAGAGAACGTTGTGAATGCGGCCTTTTAAAGGGGACATTACTACGCTCGGGTTGCAAGCACTTTGCAGAAAGCGTGCATTGATCTGAAGACGCAGAGCCCCATCCTCTGACCCTTACACACTCCCATTCCTGACCAGCTGGTGACAGAGCTGGTGGCCACCATCTTACTGCAGCTTCTCCTCCTGGTACAGGGCAGCTTAGCTTCCCGGGACTGGAAGTGCAGGGTGATGCTACTTCTTAACCTGAGGCTTCAGAGGTGCCTTCATGTGTGCACCTGTATCTAAGCAGTGTACGATGTAGGCCTTTTCCATCAAACTGGAAATTGTGATGTGTAACCCACTACCTCTACTTTAGATCCCCCTCCCACTTGAAGATGGTATCGCCCACCTGTGTCCACCCACTTCTTTTCAAGGACCCCTTCCGGTACCCACCCATCCTCGTCTGGTGAACTTTGCTGACTCAGTCCGACCCTCAGCACACGTGCAGCGACCCCCAGCTCCACTCTCCGGTTGCTGCCTCCTTCCTCTTTGCACCTGCCTCCACCTTATCTCAGCCAACCACGCAGACTGTGCACCTGAGCTCCTCGAATTAGAGCGAAGGGCAGAAGCAGGTCAGGTCGGAATTTAAAACCCCTCCTTTACTTGCTGGGGTGCAATCTTTTGCCATTTGTTGAAGTACCTTTTCTGCCTTGCTCACCCCCCCTCGACCACGTGTTCAATTTCATTTCTAACAGCATGAAGTCAGCTGGGCTGGCCCATTCCTGCTCTCCTGAGTCAGGCGCAGGGGTGGGGTCTGCAACTGAAGGGCCTCGAGGACAGTGGGCAGTGGGTGAAGGCAGCAGCAGCCTTACCTGCTAAGGCGGCATCATGTGCTTCCTGTTTCTGGGGTTTTCTTCCAGCCCGGGTGGTAAGTGCGTCAAGGTGGTTTTCCTTGTTGGAGATCCGACGGCGTGTCAGGTACTGTCGAGCACTTCACATACATCCTTACAACTCTGTTCCAAAGTAGGCATCGCTCCTGCCTGCCATGGCAGAGAATCTGACCCTCCTGAGCGGAGGAGCATCCTGCGGCCTGCTCTTAAATCCTCCTGAGGAAGCACCCATGTGCTCTATAAAAACGCCAACCTTATAGATGGGAAAGCTGAAGAGGAAGGTTGGTGTTTGACTCTGGGAGAAGTGGGTGCTTGGGCGATAGGGAGCAGGAGCTGTAGACCTCAGTGCGTCACAACAAAACTTTCTGTCCATTAGATTTACCAAAAGTGCAAGGAGATGCTATCGACTTCAATTTACAGATAAGGGCTTGGTGGACACCCCGGAAATTCACATGGAAGATTAGAAAGGCACGTGCTAGGGGAAGTGGCAGGCTCTGGGCTGAAGCCAAAGCAGACCTGGAGCCCCCAGCAAATGTGGCGACCAGAGCTCACAGACTGCCAGCTGCCCAGCAAGGCATCCCGGTGTTGTGCATCATCCGTGTGGAGCGGCCCTCGGGCAGCATCTCCTGGACGTGAGAAGAAGCAGGGACGGGTGACCTCAGTCAAGGTTTCAGAAACAGCCCACAGAAAAAGGAGGAGTTGGGAGGCAAGGATTTGAACATTGCTGTGTGCAGTCTGTCCAAGGGAACCGAGGGAAAGGTGGCAAGAATGAATGTAGAGAGGAGTTTCCCAGGAGGAAATTAGCATCTACAAAAACAGTCAAAGGGGAGTTTTAACCGCAAAGGCAGCATCTCCATCCGAGAACTCTTGGGGTGGCCCAATAGCAATCCAGGCATAAGGGTGGTGGCTCAAATTCCTCAAAGCAAGTGATTAATGCATTTCCAGATGAAGCCCACAGAAAATAGGAAGAAGGGGAAGGGGCACATCAGACTGGAAGGGTACCACGTGGCCCAGTTGTGACTTTGGGACCCAGGAGGACAGGAAAGAGATTGAACGGGAGCAACAGCTGAAAAAATACTCGTGTGCTATGGCGTCAAGCAGCTACCTTCCTTCAGGAGGGCTGCATCTGCTGAGCATGTTTGAAGGTGATGCCAATGAAACTTGGGGACAGGGGAGGTTGGAGGGTAAGAAGAGAAAAAGAAACAGCCAAGGGGAATTCAGATTCTGTGGCCAGAGCACCTGGAAGAAATTCCCCCTGACTGAACAGGGGAGACTGAGTCGGAGCAGGTGGAGGGGGTGAGCAGCCTTTGGTTTGCTAGATTATGCCTGGGATCTCTGTTACCAAGCCGGTGGGCGGATAGAAACAGCGAGAGCCACGGAGAGGGCCAGAGCAGACACACGCAGGGTGTCAGTGGCGGAGGTCTGTGGGGAGCAGGCTTAGGAGGTGGGAGCTGGGCCCCTTTTCCAGAACGCCTAGTGGAGTCCTGGGCTAGGGAGGCCTTGTCTCCTTCCTGCTTTCTTTCCCTCTCTGCACTTTGTGGCTGTGCCTGTCACTTGCCTCTGCTTGCACCTCTTGCCCTTCCAGACTCGATGGCACTCCCCTGGCATCTCCCAGTCTTAGGGTGAGTACCACAGAGCTAAGGGACTGCACCACAGACCCCGCTCTCCAGATGTGGAGAGGGGCCTCAGGTCTGAGCTCCGTGTCTGGAGGAAAGCTCGCCAGGAGTCGGACCCTCCCCTGACTTTCTTAGACAGCCCCGACCTTCCCTCCCTACAGCACAGGGAAGCAAGGACGCCCATATCTGTGTGTCTTCTCCCGCAGATTCTTGGCTGCTCCTTACCCTCCGCTCTGGCCGCATGGTCCTCCCAGCCCCTGCACCTGAGGGAAGTGTTAGTTGGCCCCCCGGACATTATTGACATGCTGTGTAGGAAGAGGCCCCGAATATCAACCAGGCGCGCAGCTAACTGTCCTTAATTCTTTTGAGGCACAATGGACAAAGGTGCTGATGTCACCGGGTGGCACATCAATCTGTTGTTTCTGTCAACAGTTAGTGGAGAAAGGACCCCTAAGAAGCAGCTCAGAGTTTCACATACTGGTGTGTTCCCGGCATGGACGCTGGCTGGCAGGACAGAGCTGGAGGGTAACTAACAGGCTTAGTGGCATCCACTCCAGAGTGACGTCAGATGTTCCTGGGGCAGCTAGTGTGGACCAGATGTCACATGCAGCTCACTGAACCCTCTCACAGACCTAAGGGGTGAAACGCTGCACCCATGCTACAGGGAAGGAAGCTAGACCTGGAAGGGTGGAGTCACTTGCTCAATGTCATGAAAATAGTGCCAGGCTCAGAATGCAAATCTAGCTCCTCCTGTAACCGAGGCCGAGCTGACTGCTGTGTGGACGCTGCAGGGGCTGAAGCATCCCCGCGGCTCACTTTGATCAATGAGACCCACCTTGGCTTAGCACTGGAATTGGGATATACTCTGCTTCCGTGTTCCCAAGGGCACAGTGGCCATCGGGTTGATGTGCTGGACACCATGACATGTTCACTGGGAGTGCAGTGGGTCTCCACTGAGGGCTGCATGTTTGGTTCCACTGAAGATTCAAAGTGCATGCAGCCCTGGGCACCAAGGAAGCTCAGTCAGGGCCTTGACCCCGTCTGTGGTGTAATGAGGGTCTGGGTGGAATGGGTGGGTGCTGGGTAGTGGTCACCTGCAGGCATGACTGCAGAAGACTGAAACAGGGAAGGTTGGTGAGCATCGGGCTGTGTGGGAAGGTTTGGAAGTCACCTGGAGAGAAGTGACACGAGTTGGTTCTTGACACCTAGGCCCGTGTGTATAGTGGCTGCAGCACCAAGTTCCTTCCCGTTAGATTGGAACTGAACATCCTCAGACAAGAGGTGCCCCTTGCCTTCCCTTGGCCTCACTAAAGCTCCCGGTGACCGTAAGTTTCCCCATGGTCTCTGTCAGCACAGCAGTGTGGGCCACTAAGCTGTCATGTGGGATTGTATTTCACCCTGGAGAAATTTAAGGGAATCAGATATCTCATTTTCTAGGATTTTCCCAAATTTTTATTGCTTTTAACAGTGGTACAATTTTTTTTTTGGTTGTCTACCACTATCGGTAAATTGTTTTTGAACAAATGACCCTTTATATGTAAAATTGCTTGTCAATGTTGTGCTGTGTCACATGTTAATCTATAATGCTCTAAAGCGTATGTCGCAGTTGACATCTTAAACTCATGAGATGTATGGAAGTCCCAGAAGTTTCTCCCTGCGCCTCAACGATTCTCCTTGCACACTTTTGGAAAACACTGGTTTAGGCCTTAAACCTAGAGGACAGTGTGCTGGAATGCAAACCCATCTGTTGGTTTGCTAGGGTCACCACAGCACAGGGGCAGTGACTGGTGGTCTCCCAGTTACGGAGCCCAGAATTCAGACAGCACACAGTCTCCTTCCGAGGTGAGAGAGGGGCTCTGTGTGTCAAACCTCGTCCCCGGCTTCTGGGACTTTGCTGATCATCTTTGTAAGACATTGCCTTGGTCTCCACCCTCATCGCCCAAGCTGTCCTTGTGTCCTCTCACCTGTGTGTCCCTCTGTATCTGTGCTGGATTTCCCCTTTTATCAGGACACCTGTCATACTGCATTAGGACCCACCAGGACCTTGTTCTAAATGCATTACCTCTATAGAGGACCTATTTTCAAGTAAAGTCAAATTCTGGGGTACTGGAATTTAGGATTCAACTGTATCTTTTTTGGGGGACACATTTTGGGGGTCATTTGTTCACGCTTCATTTTAAGCAGTTGAGTTTGGTCTGAAGAAGTTGTAGGCGAATGGCTTGCTTATTGTCCAGAGCTAGCAGGGTATACTACTACTACTACTTCTTCTTCTTCTTCTTCTTCTCCTTCTCCTTCTCCTTCTCCTTCTCCTTCTCCTTCTCCTTCTCCTTCTCCTTCTCCTCCTCCTTCTCCTCCTCCTCCTCCTCCTCCTC
>PVKS010020275.1:0-37085 GCA_004027875.1 Aplodontia rufa | reverse complement strand
GAGAGAGAGAGAGAGAATCAATTTTTATTGAGTTTTTCACATGACTTTCGTTGCTCTGACACTTAGCTGTGCACATGGGTGCTGGGGTTTGAACCCATGTACTTGTGCATGCCAGGCAAGCGCTGTAACCTCCAAGCCACCGCTCTAGCCCCCAAATTTGGATTACTTTGCTCAACATGATGGTCCTACAAATGACATAATTTGGGGCTGAAAACCTAGGTTTGGTTCCATTTTGAACCACGCTATTATAAACGTGGTCAACTCATTTATTTAAAACACTGCTTTTAAATTGGAGAGGTGCCTTTGTCATGAATCCTACACATAAACATGTGTGGATCTGTTGTTGGGTTCTATTCTATTTAGGCTGATTTGTTCTCTGTTGCTGTTTCTCCCAGAAGAGCAATAAAAGCCTGCATAAAGGAAAGGTGAACAAGTCCTGTGACCTTCTCTCTGAGGAACCACTGAGGCATTTTTCTTTCCCTGTGGTCTTACACACACATTTACCAGGTGTGCACTCACGCAGAAGTTTTTAATGATGTGGGGAGATGCTTACTTTCAAAGTGCAGAGAGTAGAATATAAATTTTACATGTAAAACTGCATAACAGTAATCATTACTAGTAGTTAGACAGCATTTACCAGGTAGAGGTGCTCGGGAGGTGCTTTCCGTATATTAACTCATTTAATCATCACAACAGCCTTCAGCGGTGGGGCAATTTTGCTTCAGTTTTACAGATGATGACATGGAACACAGAGAAAGCAGAAATGCCCAATGACACATCTGTGTCATACAGTGGATCCAGAGTTCAAACCCAGGCTGCCTGGTTTCAAGGTTCATACTCGTAACCAAAAGTGCTCAGGAAAAGACACAGATTATTTACCTCTTGCTCACAAAATAGGCTTCCCTTGAAACAATTGTGCAAAAAATGTGCATCTCCTTTCCAGCACTGGGCACATTTTTATTAAAATTTCTGGGATGAGTAGTATAAACAGCCGTCTTCTCTGTCCTTCCCCACCTTCTTTTGCAGGCTCCATGAAAGCAAGGTCCAGGTCTGTCTTATTCACCTTTAGATGCTCAGAACACTGCCTGACACACAGCAGTGCAAAGCACCACAGCTGTCACAAAGAGACCAAAGGAGGCAGAGCTGGGAAGTCCCTCTCTGTGTGTTCTCCAGTGGGGGCTGGAGTGGTGGCTCAGCAGTTGGAGCCCTTGCCTATTATGCACAAGGACCCAGGTTTGAACCCCGGCACCCACATACATAACTGAGTGTCAGAGAAACAAAGGCCAGATAAAATAAATAGATAAATAAAATTGATTCTCTCTCTCTCTCTTTCAAAAAAAAAAAGAAAAAATTAAATAAAAAATAAAATGGATGCAATGGAAAGTGCTCAATGAGACACACACATAGCCCTGAGCTCAAACACTGATTTGGTGAGCTTGAATTATGTAAATCCCTAACATTCTGAGATCTGCTTTCTCTCCTACAATATTGAGTTAAGAATACTAGCTCATGGGCTGGAGCACTGGCTCAGGGGTTATAGCATTTGCCTGGCATGCATGAGGACCTGGGTTCAAACCCCAGCAACCACATACACAACTAAGTGTCAGAGCGATGAAAACCAGATGAAAAACTAAATAAAATTGATTTTTAAAAAAGAGAATACTACCTCATGTCTACAGGAGTGCCTGACACATAGTATGGCATCCAGCAGCTATATGAATTTGCTGAGCATTTTTTGAAAGAACTAAATATGAATTTTTCAAGTTTATTAAACCCTGTGTACCTCTGTTTTCTTATTTATAAAATTATATAATAAATAAATGAATACTTTTATCTCAGGGTTATTGCGAGGATATAAGAAGATAACCCACAATAAGCAGAACACAGAATCTGACTTGGAGTAAATGCTCAATAAAGGTTAACTTTGCTTCTTGTTATTATGGGTAAAGCACCTGCTGTAGGGCCTGGCACACAGTGGATACTCTATCTATAGATGGTGCCTGGTATTACAGAATAGTCATGCCCACCGCTTAGAGGACAATGCTGGGCCCTGGCTTGGGCACAAGTCTAAGTTCCAGAGTTGGTGCTGCACGGACGCCACCCAGTGGCTGCCATCTCCTACTGCAGCCTCAGCCTCAGAACTTGCTCTAGCTTTACCCTTCCTAGCTCCATTCATACCTTCAGAACACTCCTCACAGGGGAGGGAAAGGAGAGGGCCTGGGGAAAAATTGACCAAATTATATTGTTCTCTTGTGTGCTTGTACAAATATACAACAACGAATCCCACTATTATGTATAATTATAATGCACCAATGGGAGGAAAAAGTGAGGGGGTGTGGAGGGGAAGAACACTCCTCCCTCTGCATTTCCCCAGGAACACTGGAAACAGAAGAGGAATAAGTTTGAGAGATGTTTCCAGAAGGTGGATTCAACAGGACTTGGCGACCAATTATACATCTACCCGGGAACGAAGATGGCTTTATGTAAGACAGCAGTTCTCAACTAGGGGTGATTGCCCCAAACAGGACATATGGCAATGTTGGGAAATGTTTGTGGTTGCCACAACTTGGAGGAGGGGATGTTACTGGAATCTAGTGTGTAGAGATCAGGGATGCTGCCAAATTTATCATACAATGAGCAAGATGCCCCTCCCCCCCCACAACCCCCCAAGAAAAAGAATTACCCAACCCCAAATGTCAATCATCATGGTCAAGATACCATGGTCTAGGATGATTCTCAGGATCTTATCTAGGCTTTGCAGCACCAGGAAAGGTCATGAAAGTGCTGTCATCTGAGGTATCACTACAGTGTCCATTTAAGGATCAGCTAAGTCTGAGGAAGGCCCTAGCCAGGAACTAGCACAGCCTATAGAATTCTCTAAAGTCATAGAAGGGAAACATTGCTACAGATATTTTTTTTATTGAGTTTTTCACATGGCTTTCGTTGCTGCGACACTCAGTTGTGTACATAGGGGCTGGGGTTTGAACCCATGTACTCCAGCATGCTGAGCAATTGCCGTAACCACCGAGCCACCTCTCCAGCCCCAGATCATTTATTTTTTAACTTATATTTATGATCACAGTGCATATCCTTTATAGTATTACTGAGAGGGTCTAGTTATTAATCACATTGAAGGATTTAACCCAACATATTCTTGTTAGCTAGAATGTCTCAAAATAGGTCACATAATCTTATAGCTCAATTAGGAGATCCTCTGGATTTCTATGCCGGAAAAAAAAAAAAGAGCGGTAACTGAACCAAGGAAAAAAACCTCAATTTCTCATGCTTCCTAATATTTGTTGTAACAAACCTGAGAAGCGATCCTTCTCTTTTGTATCTGCTGCATACTGAAGACAAGAGACAGTCAGGGAGCAGGGGAAGACTGCACTGCAGGGAACAGCAGACCAGGCAGGAGAACCAGGCACTCAGGGTCTTTTATGCTTAAGAACGGAAGAAATATTTCAGCATATAGACTTCTCAGACCTTTCCAGTTCCCCCTACAATCAATAAACCAGGCAGAGGGGCTCTGGACTCCCAGCTGGAGACCCCTCCATCCACCTACCAGCCTTTTTGGGATCCCTACAGGATCCCAAGGACATTGTCCTTGAATTCCTTTCCTCTCTATTGAGAAATCCAACAGTGAAAGCCTCAGATTATTACAGCAGTCAAGCCTGATGAACCACTAAGTCTCTCCCACCTCCAGGTGTTTTGCTTCGGGCTGCCAGCCCTCAGCTCTGAGCACTCTACCTTGGCACTCTGGGGGCTGCCCTGTGTGAGAGAAACCTTTCCTGTCTGGGCCTGGAGCTTCTCTGGCTTATTTTTCTCCACCTCTGAAGGTATTTCTGACCCTAAAGATCAATACATTCTTCTGTTTTGCAGAACATAAGTTATACTGTTATGCTATTTGATGTTCCTATTCTTGATGAAATCTAGCTTCTTCATTTTAATAATAATCATTTGATGGTGTTCAGTAGCATCTTCCTCTGCTGGTCTACTTACCTGATCATCTTGTTTCCCTTAGGGCCTGATGTGGATTTTTAAAACTTACAAAAGTAGCTTGAGAATCCTCCAGACTCCCCTGGAATCATTCTCTTGATCTTCCATTTTCTGTGTCTTGTGTCCAGAGTTCTAGTTTTTCCAGAGAAATTTAGGAACAGATGTCCATGGAAATATCCTAGAATCTAATCAGAACTTGAAATTACCCTGCCTTTGAAATCTCAAGGTCCCCCCCATCCTGTTTTTGACCACACCCCTCAGTCTCTCTGCCTCTCACTCTCTCCCCACTAGAAAGAGACATCTCATGGACAGCCCCAGTCCGCAGACCCCCTCTGTCACCACAACCACCCACTCAATTCCGGTACCTTCACCTCTTGCCCAGATTACTGCAGCAGCCACGCCCTTCTACCTGGAACCAGCAGACCTCCTGACTCCCCTGACCCCTTTATCATGTCCCCTGACATGCCAGTACTTTCTGTGGCTCATTTGGCCTGGTGTCTGCAGCTCTTCTGACCTTTCTGCACAGCAGGTGGGTTTGGAGTTTGGCTGGACTACAAATGGCCCCATGTCTCTGAGCCTGAGCTCTGATCTCCCTTCTGGGACAGAAGTCCTGTCCTTGAGGAACCTGAGATTCTTCAGCAGGGGACTGGAGGCCCATTGTTCTCTGCTCTGGGGGCTTCTGGTGGGGAGCACCCCTCTTCCACTTCCTGATGACCCCACCAGCCCCACCTCCAGCATAGACCCAGACTCACCTGAACCACAGGAGAAGTAGTAGAAATTATTGACACTTTTTTTGGATTTTTGAAATTGTTGTATTTTTCCTTGCCTTTTTAGAATAACACTTTCAAAACACTTTATAGTCTGAAATCAGCACTTCGTCTTCGTGTGGACCAAAAGCATATCCTTTAATAGAAACCCCTAAAAAGACTGATGACAAAGCCTGAGCCTTTCCATTAAATTATGGTGAGTGAGTAGCTATTTGTTGAGAAAACGATGTGAGGCAAATTGCTCAAAATGTACATTTCTTCTCCCGCTGTAACTTGGTGTGAGAGCCTCCATAAACTGAGCAACGCTTTCCTGTAGTGCGAAGCTGAAAAGCTCCTGTCAAGCAATAACGGAAGGCATTGAACTGAAAGCTGTGAGCTTTGATGGAATTCTCTCACAGCTCCGCTAATTCCGCTGCACTATGCCTGGCGCAGGCCACCGGAGCTGTTCTAAGGAAATCATTGAATTACTGATTCTCGTTTTGTTTATTTGTTGCCTCCATTTTCTTCTGCCCTTTTACATTCAGTTTTAAATTTTTATTTGCTTCCAGTTCCTCTTTTTTTTTAAGAGAGAGGAGCAGTGAGAGAGAGAGAGAGAGAGAGAAAAGAGAGAATCAATTTTATTTAATTTTTCATGTGACTTTCCTTGCTCTGACCTTAGTTGTGTGCATGGTGCTAGGGTTTGAACCCGGGTCCTCACACATGCCAGACAAGCACTGGAACTGCTGAGTCACCGCTCCAGCCCCAGAAACTAAGACTTTTACATCTGCCAA
Source organism: Aplodontia rufa (assembly GCA_004027875.1). NCBI lineage: Eukaryota > Metazoa > Chordata > Mammalia > Rodentia > Aplodontiidae > Aplodontia > Aplodontia rufa. Next base: position 31,552 of record PVKS010020275.1, on the reverse strand, counting down.
CATTCTGGGAACAAGAAGCCAATATTCTAATTGACTTATTAGACGTATTGTGGAGGAATGAGCCACTTCCATCTGCTTTCTTCCTATACTTACGTGACTCAGGTATAGAAAATATATCATATATTGGTTGCTGATTTAAAGTATATCCTGCTTCCAAAAATGTTAGGGTGATTTCTCCCAGTTGGCAGATAACTGGTCATTCCTTGGTTAAGCCAGTTATTTCTAAGTGATAACATATATCTTAAAACCAATAAACTCCATGTACAAATCAATTGCCATTCTTCTTTCACTATAAAAATAGCTCCTTGGTTAGAAGTAATGTTGAATGGGATATCATAGTGGATGCTATTCTTTGTAAATCTTTGAATGATAATTCTGACTGAAGCATTGGAGCAAGGAAGAAAATTCTGAAAATGTATCCCCTATTGCCATGGGGATATTTTCTGTCCTCATTGGAGGAAGAGTTCCTGTGAAATCAGTTTACCACCAGATGCCTAGATAGTCCTGCCAGGGAATGATACCATATTGGGAGTTTTCTGCTATTGGCAATTGGGCAACTACCAAGAGCTGACACCTAAATTATCTTTGTTGAGGGCATATACACGTTGTTAAGCTTGAACATAGCTCCCACCTCTTCCACTATACCACTTTGTATCTGTCCCATTGAGCAGCCCCTGAGGTGGATAGGGAAAGAGGCCAGCTGACATTTACATGACCGGTTATTTTGTCCACCTGATTGTTCAGTGACTCATCTATAATGGATGACACTGTTGAGCACTTTTGTGGGACACAATTGTCTTCATACTCTTTGCCCATTCTAAGAGACCCATCTACATATCTCTTTAGTAGGCCATCCTTGTCATGAGCCCATACAAGCCACAGGGATGGCTTAAAGAAAAGATAATAAACAATGAATCAACCAATGGGGGAATTCAGCCAATTATTAAGGATGTCTACTTTAAATACACATGAATTGGGGAAATAACTGCATCCATTGAATCCACTGTGGAGATGGACTAAGGTCAAGTCTCCATTTATCACATGATTTCAAGGCCTCACTCTGACCAACAGACCATGTTGGCATTTTGTATCCGTGGTGAATGGCATCAACACACACTAGCGCTAATAGTTCCCAAAAAGGATGGGTATTTTCTCTACCAATGAAGCCACTTTAGCAAGAGGCTTCAGATCGTCTGGGGGAGGCTTGAAGAAAAGTTTTTAATATATACTTAGGGCCATAACACAGGGCCCTTCCTTAAAGAGACCCAGTCTTCCTTTCAACCAACAAACTATAGGTTTATGAACTGGCTTGGTTTGATAATTAGTATGAAGCAGTAAATCCACTCTAGTGACCTGAGTTAGGCTTCCGTTCTCCAGTTATATAGTCAAAGCCACATCTTAGTAGACTGCCCATCTATCTGTTCATTCCTAAGAATCTCACGATCAATTAGTTGCTACCACAACTAATAACACTCAAATAGCCCTTCTATTCCTAAAACCTTTCATGGTAATGCACCTACCATAATGCCTCACTAAGTTGCTGAGGCTGGCCTTTAATCTGTGATCCTCCTGCCTCAGCCCCCTGAGTTGCTGGGATTATAGACATGTGCCACCATGCCCAGACTGTTGATATTTTTATACCTATCAAATCCATATCTCATCCTCTTTGTTCAAGTGCACTGAAAATTCACTCCCCACATGCTTTCCGATTTTTCCAGTAGTAAAGTAACAGTCCCTACTCATTCTGACTTTTGAACTGGCCAATCACTAAAAGAAGTCAAGCTTAAAACTTTCAAAATAACAGAGAGTAATTTATTTTACTTTATTTTTTCAGGACTGAAGATTCAACCCAGGGGCTCTCTACCACCGAGTTATCTCTGTAAACTTTATTTTATTTTTTTTATTTGGAGACAGTGTCTTGCTAAGTTGCTCAGGCTGGCCTCAAACTTGCATCCTCCTGCCTTGGGCTTCTGAGTAGCTGAGATTACAAGCAGTGCCAGAGGGTAAATTTTTCTAAAGTGCATCTAAGCTCCTAATGGACAGGACACTTCTCTTTGAGCTTGTACCTATTACTCCACATAAAATATCCTATTTCTGAGCATCAAATTTTTCATGATTATAAGGAGGTACTCTATCTTTCCCCTCTACATGCAAATAAGGGAAATAAGAATGCCCCAGAGGAGCCTGGAGCAGTAGCTCAGCAGTAGAGCCATTGTCTGGCATGTGTGAGGACCCAGATTCGAACCCCAGCACCACAATCATAGCTAAATGTTGCAAAAACAAAAACCGGATGAAAAAATAAAAATATTCTTCTCAAAAAAAAAAGGAGTCCCCAGAGGAGTTAATGATTTAAAACAGTGTGTGTACATCAGAGCAGGAACACAGAAAAGTCATCCCTATGGGGAAGCGAACCACGCTAGTGGGACATGAATTTATTTACATTGGCAGCTCTTCAGCCTGTTTGAATAACAAATACATTGTGAGTCATATAAAAACTATAAGTCCGCTCAAGAGAAAAATGTGTATAGACTCAAAATTTCCATTCAATTTTCAGGTGCTCAAGAACCTTAAGATATCCAGTTCATAAAAACCCATAATTAAGAACACATGCCTTTGTTAACTAGTTCAATGTATTAAAAATATCTAAAGAAAGATTGTGTCCATCAGAGGGGATTTGTTGGTTAGGTGTAAATATAGGGAAAAAAAAGAAGAATCACAATATCATTCAGTGGAAAGAACTCTAGACCAAGAAATCCATCAGATGTTCTGATCCTAGGAATAGGATGGAAGTGTCACCTTCACTTGGCCTGAAACTTAATTATTCAGATCATCAGATCCTCTTTGTTTTTAATTCATCCTCACCAAACAAACTTCTGGTTATAACTTGGCACCTTAATCAGAGAATATGCGTGCCTAAAAATGAAAAATTCAAACAACAGATGCTGGAGGGGCTGTGGGAAGAGAGGAACATTGTCACACTGCTGGTGGGACTGCAAATTGGTTCAGTCACTCTGGAAAGCAGTGTGGAGAATCCTCAAAAAATTAAGGATGGAACCACCTTACGACCCCCCCGCTAACCCACTCCTGGGTATTTTCCCAAAAGAGTTAAAATCAGCATATTATAGTGATGTTGTTTCGTCAATGTTTATAGCAGCTCAATTTACTATAACTAGATTATGGAACCAATCCAGATGCCCCTCACTCGACGAGTGGATACAAAAGCTTTGGTACTTATATACAATGGAATACTACTCAGCCATTAGAGAAGACGATATTATAGCTTTTGAAATTAAATGGATGGAGATGGAAAGAATTATGCTCAGTGAAGTATCCCAATCTCAGAGACTCAAGGGCCAAATGGTATCTCTCACCTGTGGAAGCTAGAATACATGGGGAAGCAGTATGTTAGACGGCTAAGCTAATAATAACTTCAAATTATATGATTCTCAACAAAACAGGGAGATGATTCCCTAGGATACTTGGAGGCGTAGGGTGGGGGACAGGGTGGGGGAGGCTTTAGGAAGAACACCTAGGAGACTGGAGGGTGGGAATATGGGGGAATCATCTCAGAAGAAGATCTCTGACCTCCACGAGATATCCATTTAACTCAGGGGTTCTTCTGGGGGAAACAGCAACATGGGGAACCCAAGCTGAGCATCCATGACATGGCATTAGCCTTGAATAACTAAGTATATATACATTTGTTCTTGAATGTTTGATAATGTTTCCCCCTCAATTGTAACTCTATGACCATCTAATTAAAAAAAAACGAATATGCATGCCTAAAGGTCCTGCAGAAAGAGTTCCAGGGTGAAATAACAAACAGGCTCGCTGTTGGTGCTTTGTAACACATCAGCCATGGAGAGGTTGGCCAATGACAGTCCACACGTTAAACATTTTTCTAGCTTTCTGAACTTCCATAGCAGAAGGAAATGCCTCTGTTGAAAGCTTATCTGGGTTTCTAAGCTTGCAAGGCAGAGAAACTGTGCTACATTGGCCAGATTTCTAATTTAAATGGCTCAAATGTGCTGTCTTAGGACAAAGAGTCTGCCAGAGTCACTGACTTTCTTAGCTTTATTTTGGGCTAACTGAGAAGAATCATATTTAGAATTGTCAGACTCTTCTGCAGAACAAAAGGATGTAAGTTATTTATATACATTTGGGAGTTGCAGACACCAGGTACAGCCGTATAGTTTCCCATGACAACCAATTATGCAATGCATTGGGAGGTGAAGTTTCTCACCATAGGAAATACTGTTAAATTTTTGAAGACCTAGTATTTTTAAGGAGACTTTTCTGATAACCTTACAAAATCACCTATTTTAAAAGGATATTAAATATTGAACAGGATGGCTACGAATAATAATTATCTTATGACATCTCGAGTCTTGTGGCTGTTCTCGCAGTCATCTTTCTCTAACAAGGCCCTGGAAATGCTTTCATAGGTCTGAATTTTATCTATCTTGCATCTTAATAACACTGCTCTCCCTTGAATTTCATTTTTTCTAGCAAAGGAGAGATAAGAAAGTTGCAGTATTTATCTTCAGGTGAGATTTTATTAGCCAGATCTCAATGCATCATGCAAGGTTTGTAGAAACCTAGGAATTAATAAATTGGATATGGAAATAATACACTGTAAAAATAAATCATTCATCTATCACAGCATGTGAACTGTCTCCTAAATCAAATCTAAAGTTTTAGTCTGATTTTTCAGTCCTTCCAGAACCTTCCCCTGACCCATGTATCCACTTTGCCCTCAATAGCAACCCAGGCACAGCATGGTTGGTCTTCAAGGGAGTTCTCCAGAAGCTGTGGGTAAGACTCAAGTTCAGGTAGTTTATTCTGGAGGTGCAGGGGGCACCTGCTGGAGAGAGGGGGAAGTGACCTAGAGGAAGGAAGACAGCCAGTAAAGGGAGCAGCTAGAGCTTAATTCCAGGAAAATTCTAGTAGAAGGTGCAAAACAATCACCCCCAGGGGGCCATGGTAATTTTTCACCAATTCCCACCAATCATTGCTTGAGGGCACCCCAGGGAATGTTGATTCCCCATTGCTTCCAGCATGCAGTTTAGGTGGGCAAGACAGTATGTGCCTTGGGGGAACAGAAGGCTCCTTATGTTTGGACTAAGTTAGGCAAAAGTGCCCTCCTCTAAGCAGGCACAGCCATTGGGGGCCACAACCTGGAAAGGGCACCACATCCTTGAAGGAGAAAATCGGGCTCCTCGTGAAGGAGATCCTACCAGTGTGCACAGCTTGGGGAGTGAACAAGGGACTGGCCTTCAGCCCTCACACATCCCCTCAGCCAGACATCTTCAGGCAGTGCGCAAGCTAAACAGTGGTACCATGGCAACCCTGCCTGCTTTGACCATTTCTTTCCTCCATAGCCATCAGAACTTACACATGGTAGAGCTTTCCAGAAGAGCTTGGTCAGATCAGGCATTGCGTGTATGAACTGGACAGCAACTCCCTAGGCATCTATTTGTATTAATTAATATGTTTTGTGACTAGAGAAAAGGAGAAAGTAGATGTTCGAGAACCAATTGGGGGTAGGGACAAGAAAGCAGAAAATAAAAAATGACACATTACTCATGCTCCAACTATTCCTAGATACGTCTCCCTATGGGGCTGTAGAATAGTCTCTTCCTAACTTCCAAGATGCTGGAACAGAATCCCTGTGTAAATTTGATAAGCCCCGCACCATTTTTTTTTTTTTTTTTGGTACCAAGGATTGAACCCAGGGGCACTTAACCACTGAGCCACATCTGCAGCGTTTTTATTTATGTTTTTTTTAATTTTGAGAAAGGGTCTCGTTAAGTTGCTTAGGGCCTCGATAGATTGCTGATTGCTGAAGCTAGCTTTGAACTTGTGATCCTCCTGCCTCAACCTCCTGAGCTGCTGGGATTACAGGTGTACATCATCGCACCTGGCCCAGGGCCCATTTTGTTGTATCTTAACCTGTCCCAAAATAAAAATAGAATAAAACAAAATGAAAAGGGCTGGGGATGTAACTTAGTAGTTAAGTACCCTGGGTTCAACTCCTGGTATAGGAAAAGCTGGGTGTGGTGGGGCACTGCTGTAATCACATCTACTCCAGAGGTTAAGGCAGGAGATCATGAGTGCAAGGCCAGACTGGGCAACTTAGTGAAACACTGCCTCTCAATAAAAAATACAAAGGGCTAGGGACATAGTTCAGTGGTAGGTTCAATTCCCAGTACACCTGCGCCCCCACCCTCCACAAAAAGATATAGGAGAGGGAGGTGAAAACTGAGATGAAATGTTCTACCCACTGGTCAGAACCAGTGGTGACCTAGAATGAGTAGCTGTCTGAATGTGGGCTTCCATGTACCATTTCCAAGTTAATATCTGTTCACTGACTACATAGAATATGAAAGTTCAGTGAATTTTTTTTCTTTAAACATTTAAAGTTACATTTACACTGTTATAAAATTAATTAAAATTTCTCCTAAAATCACTTCCCTCTATCCCCAAAACATTTTTTTTTTAATTTAGCTTTATCACATGGCTTTCATTGCTCCAAGACTTTGCTTGTGTACGTGGTGCTGGTATTCTAACTCACGTCTTCACACTTGCCAGGCAAGCGCTGTAACCATTGGACCACCGCTCCAGTCCCCAAAACTATTTTTTTAAGAGAGAGAGACAGTGAGAGAGAGAGAGAGAGAGAAAGATAGAATCAATTTTATTAGTTTTTCATATGACTTTCATTGCTCAGATACATTGTTGTGTACATGGTGCTGGGGTTTGAACTCGGGTCGTTATGCATGCCAAGAAAGTGCCAAAACTGGAGCCACTGCTCCAGCCCTATTTTTTTTTTAAGAGAGAGGGACATTGAGAGAGAGAGAGAAACTTTTTTTAGTCTTTCATGTCACTTTCGCCGCTCCGAGGCTTCTTGTGTACTCCAAAACTGTTTTAATGTCAGTGTGTTTCTTTTTGATTACCCGTATTTGTTAATATGCACATGCAGTTTTTTTTTTTAAAGAGAGGTGGGGAGAGAGTGAGAGATAGAGAAAGAGAGAATCAATTTTATTTAGTTTTCCATCTGGCCTTTGTTTCTTGGACACTTAACTATGTATGTGGTGCTGGGCTTTGCACCTGGGCCCTTGTGCATGTCAGGCAAGCACTCCAAACGCTGAGCCACTGCTCCAGTCCCCACGTGCAGTTTTAATGGTCAGTAATTTTTTTAAGAGAGAGAGGGACAGTGAGAGAGAAAGAGAGAGAAAATCAATTTCATTCAGTTCTTCATGTCACCTTCATTGCTCTGACACTTCCTTGTATACATGGTGCTGGGATTCGAACCTGTATCCACGTGCATGCCAGGCAAGCACCATAACCCCTGAGTCACCACTCCAGCCCCTTATGGTCAGTATCTTGACATTTCCACAATAGCCCAGTACCTATTATTTAAACCTGCTTCTTGTTTTTCACTATCATTGATAATTTTGTATAAACACCTTATTTGGGGGTATTTATCCATAACAAATGGGGAAGTTAATAATCATTGGCCATCTTCCACATTTCAAACCTGGGAAGTCAGGCCTACCTGGTTTCTGGCTTTTGCACCCCATTCCCCATGGCCAACGTCACCCCACTTGCACTGTTAGCCCTACTCCAGGCTGTGGGATGATTCCTGCCCTTAGACATGAGATAGCACTTATATCTCAATGCTCATTGGCACTGCAGTCATTGCTTTGGAACCTTTTGTGTGCTAGATGCCAGGTCAGGCTCAGGGACCTATAGGGAATGAGACAGGTTCCTGTTCTCCAGCATTTTCTCATCTTGCATTTTCTGAGTGCTCTTTCTCAGACCCACACCCATTGTGCTGAACACAATAAAACTTCATCTTTAGAAGTATAACAGAAGGTTTCATCAGAGCCTAAATGGACATGGGGAATTTAAGAACCATGACCTTGCTCAGAGAATTACCCCTTATAAGAGCATCTATTTTAATGACTTGATTGCATAGGTTTCATTTTCAATAAAAATCCACTGAAGTAAAAAGGAGGTGGTTGACACAGGGGAATTTGAAAAGAAGCTGCAAGAAGAGTGGGAAAATAGACTGTTCCTGCCAATCGATTGTCCTGAGGGACTGGGTTTCACCATTTTAACAAGGGACCAAGTTCAGGCAGCCAGCAGAGCTGCCCCAGGGTTCAGTGGATTATTGCATGATATGATCACATTTTAGAATTTCTAAAGGGAAGTTATAGTCCCACTTGGAATATTTCTTGCCAAGTATAGAATTTGATTCTTCACTCCCACACCAGTTCCCCAGACATCAACTCTTTCCCCAAATTCTCATTAGTTAACTTTGACTCCAGTTTCTTATTCATAGATCCCACATATTCTACAGTTCAGAGCTGTCAGGTGTCCTGATTCTTTCAGAGTTCTGACTCTGTGTGTGTGTGTGTGTGTGTGTGTGTGCGCGCGCGTGTGTTTGTGCGTGCATGTGCACAAGCACACCAAGACCCAGGCATGAACCACTGACTCTTATCTTGAAGAAAAATATACTTCCAGTTTCAAAATGAATTTAATGGTGATTTGGGGGTACCCTCGATTACCTACATCTTGCTTGTTGCACCCTCCTTAATCTCCAAACCCTCTCAGCTTAAATTAGTAGTGCTAATGAGTATGCTCATTTAGACATATTTCAGGGACCTGTGATCTGTTCCCTTTACCCAGCCAAGAAATTTGAATCCTGTTCCCATCATGCTTTTTGCCTCTCCCCTCCATCTGCACCCAATAACTCTTATCATGTCCCATCCTTGAGCTTTGGGAATATTTACCCGGTCAGGTGCAGCTTCTCCATGTGCAAGGTTTCTCTGCCTGCCTTTCTGCCATATGTGTTTCTTTTTATGAAAGCATGGCTTCCAAAGGCTTCTGAAGTCCCAGTGGTGGTCAGGGGTTATTTAACTCCTTCACTTAAGTCTTTGTTTGCCTTAGATCAGAGGGTTGAGTCCGTCATAGTCCTTTAGTTAACAAAGCCTCTCCTTTAATTTACTTATTTTTCCCTTTTATTACAGTTCCTCACTCCTAAGAGTAAACAACCACTCTAGCATATTTAATGTGTAACTTTCTACTTGTATGAGTCATGTGAAATGTATTGCCTTAAATACATGGATTTTAATTTAGACGAATGGCCTTGTATCATAGCTCATTATTTCTTTTTTACTAATGATTTTGGTTCTGAGATCTAGCCACGGTGCTGGACATACATGTAGTTTACTGTTTCTAACTGATGCATAATGTTCCAGTGGATGCGTCCCCCTCATTTTACCTGTTTAGTCTCTCAGCAACTGGTAAGTGAATAGCCTCCAACTTACCATTTCTTAAAAATAAACAAAAACAAAAATACTTTGCCATGAGCACCCTGATACATCTCCTATTTTGACGTGTGTGAGAATCTCCTTTGGATGCATGTCCAAAAGAGAAATAATTGGATAATAAGGCACATGAGAGCTCTGTTTTAATGAGTCCTGCCAGATTTCTACTGAGAGTGGCTGTACCAGTCTGCTTTGTCACTGACAGTGTGTAAGTGTTCCTATGTTACTGTACTCCTACCAACACTCAGCATTAATTAGCTTTCTAATTTTTGCCAGTTTGAAGGGCAAAAGTGATCTAACTCCTAATTTTAATGATACAACAACACATGGTCACACTGTAGATGGAGCCTTGGGTTTTCATTGACTCCACTGCTCCCTCATGTCTCATGCCTACTCAGCAGTTAAATCCTATCAATTTATTGCTGCACACCTCCCAAAGTCATAAGTCATTCCCTCCTTTTTTTTTTAGGGCCAGGAATTGAACTCAGGGGTGCTTAACCCCAGCCCTTTTTTATATTTTATTTTGAGACTGTCTTGCTAAGTTGCTGAGGCTGGCTTTGAACTTGCGAATCTCCTGCCTTAGCCTATGAGCCGCTGGGATTACAGGTATGCACCACCTCACCCAGATCTTTTTCTTTCCTTTTGCCATGATTCAGGGAAAAAAAATTTTTTCCCTCTTGCTACTGCATTCATTCCCTAATTTATTTCTTAATGTCCAGATCTAAGCCATCAATATTCTATATCTACTATCAAATTAATATTCTAGGAAGCACAGCCTTTTAAAAAAGCAGGAATGAGGAAGTTAAGACTGAATAATGGTAGAAATTTTTAACCTAAAATTCTGGCTCAGGGGTTAGATTTTCTTTCTAGCAAGTACCTCTTAATCTAATGAAATGTTTATTAATTCAAGATGTCATTCTTATATAAATCTCAATAAAGGAATTTCTTTTTTTTTAAGAGAGAGAGAGGGACGGTGAGAGAGAGAAAGAGAGAATCAATTTTACTTAGTCTTACTTAGTCTTTCATTTGATCTTCGTTGCCCCAACACTTAGTTGTATATATGGTGCTGGGGTTTGAACTTGAGTCCTCACACAAGCCAGGCAAGCGCTGCAACCGACTGAGCCACCACTCCAGCACCTCAATAAAGGAATTTCTAAAGGGTGATTATCACACTCTGAGAGAAAGGAAAGTGGAAACTATGAGTTGACAATACATCAGTTTGGTTTCCATTCTTTTGAGTCAAGGAAGTCAACGAACCCTTCTAATCGTTAGCAGATGCCTCCCTCTCTTGTGTTTCTAACTTTGCACCACTGTATTTCTTAGATTTCTTAAATTAGATGCCATGAAAACCAATACAAGCTAATTAAGCCAAGAAGTAATCAGGGAATTGAAAGGAATGGTAATTTATTATAAAAATACAAGTGTCTCATAGAACCCAGAGAGGAAGTGTAGCAGGCCCCCAGAAGGGGAATTTAAAAACTCTTAAGTGTAAATTGCAAGATCTCTCAATTCATTTTTCTTTGTCTAGTTTTCCCTGTTTCTCAGCCATCATGACAGAATATCACTGTCCTAAAGATCCTAAGTGTGACTGCTACAGATGCCACAACCCACAGAGACCAACTCCATTTGCTCTTGACTTCAGAGAGAAATTTCATTTTGCCAAACGCCCTGGATTTCTGTCACCCAAGAAGTCTGACTAATATAGAAATTGTCTGCAAAAATGAAGTGGCACTAGTGACAGCCTAACATTTTGTTTCGTAACTGTTAGGTGGAGGTGGAAGCCTTCATTACTTAGTCGGCAAACTGTCAAACCTTGAGAAACAATCTGCATGCTTGATGCAGCCGATAGCCAGGGACCCTGGGATTGGAGCTGGATGCAAAAGTCACATGTGGCCAGATGGGTGGTGGCATACACCTGTGATTCCAGTGATTGGGGAGGCTGAGGCTGGAGGATCACAAGTTTGAGTCCAGTCTCAGCAACTTATTGAGAACCACCCTCAAAATAAAAATAAAATTAAAAGAATGAACCCTCCCTGGGTTCAATCCCTGATACAAAAGAAAAGAAAACAAAGTTAAATGTGTCTGGATTATTATGTATGGTGTATGGATTATGTTCATGGGACATTTGAAACTATACAAATGAGAAGTTAGGGATGTGTGCTGAGTGGCAGAGGGTGGGCTGGGTGAACATGATTATTTCTATTTCACTATCATTTCTTGTGTGAGAAGGCCTCAAAGTGGCATATGTCACTTCTGCTCAAACTCTGCTGACTAGAACTCTGGCCTATGGCCACACCTGTTTATTCCCGTTAATACATTCACATTGCTTAAAAGACTACATTAGAACTACTGTTGAATCACACAACGGAGACTGGGAAAGGTACCTTAGATGCGATGCCAGGAAGAAGAAAGAAGTTTGATAAATATCTGGTCCCTCTCTGTTACTAAGAGCTTCCACCTCTCCAAAATGGCTTCAAAACTCTTCAGATTCCAGCCTGCTCTGTTTTCCACATCATTTCCATTTTTCTGAGTACTAGAGTATCCCTTCGGAGCCTGGGCATAAGCACCTAAACTCCCTTGCACGTTTCCATGTACATGAATTCATTCTACCTGGAAGGGTGGAGGATCCTTTATTGCTGAGGAAAGGGAAAAAGCTTCCTATATGAGAGAGAGGAGGGAAATTGAGAAATAAAGAGCCCCATGGTGTTAATTCCCCAACTAGATCAATGAATTGTGAAGAATTTGATTTCTAGTTTCAGAAATGGAGAAGAATCTTCCCTGCCTGAATGTGAAGCAACAATTGCTTTTTTTACCTCAATCTCTAAATGATGGGATGGGGAAGGAGATGAAGAGGGAAGAAGAAATGCCACTGTAATGACAATTCAGTCCACCCAATCGAACTTCACGTGAGGCTCCAGAGGCCTACTTGTGGGTTTCCATCTGCTGTTTGGGGGTTCATGTATGCAGGCTGCTTATCTGTCAGCCAAAAACTATAAATGTGATGGGGAGAAAAAAAGGGGAAGAGGTATAATTTATAATTCAACCAACTTTAGAACAGGATTTTAAAATGTCAATATGTAATTTCAACCAAAATTTTATCACCCCAACACAATGTTTTTATTTATTTACATTTCTTTCTAGTGCTTATTCCTATTAATATATTCACATTGCTTAACTACTGCTGTATCACAAGGAGCCTAAAGAAACATGACAACTAAAGGTAATGGGGCATGTTGGATGGGAATCTGGAACACACAGTTCAGTTTACAACTAAAGAAATCCAAATAAAGAGTGGGCTTTAGTTAATAATAAGGTATCAATATTGGCCCATTAAGAGCAGCATGTACCACACTGACAAAAGCTATCAATCATAGGGGAAACTGGGCCCAGGGTATACAGGAACTCTCTGTACTATCTTCTCCATTTTTCTGTAATTCTAAAATTGTTCTTAAAAAATCTATTTTTAAAAAGACTACATTATTATTCCCTTCAGTAACTATTTCTCTAGCATTAGACATTCATGCTGCTTCTGGTTTTCTACTGTTAAAAATAATGTTCTCTGAACATCTTGTACAGTGACCTTTTAAGTGAATTCAGAACCAGAGTCAGCTTCAGATAGAACTGAGAAGTAGGTAAACTCCAATGATGGCTTGACCTCTTCCAAACCACCAATGACTTGTTTCCCCTCCTCTCAACTTCTTCAGCTCATCTCAGCACCGTACAGTACTTACTGTCACCTGCACGATAAGTAGTTATTGCAGTTTCTATCACTATTCTAGGCTCCAGAATGAATCCTGACCTGGACAAAATGTATTAAACAGTTCCAGCCCAATGCTCCTCAAACCAGTGAGCATCTATCAAGCATCCACAGTGTGACAGGTAACATGCATTCTTTCTGGAAATATCCACTCTACTTAGGGTAAGAATGTTTCATAAAGTTCTGTTTATGGCCATCTAAATGTAAAAGTTTGCATTTTAAAAGCTGAAGACAGTTTGATCCTACGTGTGGGGCTCAGATCTTTAAATGGTTTTCTTTAACATAGGAGCACTGTCCAGAATCTAAATAATGAGCATGCTTTGGCTCAAAATGTATCAAGAATGAAAAGTTGTCATATACGAATCAATGTGATACAGTCAAAAGAACATTTTAATTTATTAAACTTGTGTCCTTAAGCAAAAATCTTTGAGCCAAATCAATACCAGACCATGACTAAATCCTAAGAGAAACAGGCCAATAAATGATAAATTTCCCCTCTTCTGATGAAAAAAGCTTTGGGAAAGAGAGCTCAGTGAGAGGCAAATTCTGATTGAATGTCAGGAGTGGTGGGAGTGGCATGGACGAGTGGGATGGAGAAGAAGAAAGGGGATCTTGTAAAATGGCTAATCCCTGGTGACAACTCAGGTCAGTGTGGTCTATTACACCCTCTCATTAGGAATCGCTGGTCAGCTGGACCCTTCTCCTATGGGTTTCTCCAGGACAGGGATAATGGAGACCTGAGAGCTGAGCCATCCCAGGAGGAGTCTCTAACACATGCTCTTTGGACGTCACATCCATCTTGGAATGAAGCACGCACAGGGTTCCCTCTAAGATGCAAGATGGTACTGCATTGGCGGAATTCTTGTCTATTGTTTTTCTTTGAGTCCTCATAAATAACAGTAATCTTTAGATTCTGGTTCAAGCTAGAAAACATGGTTGTGTCTTTTCCTAACTAAGAACCCATTATGTGAGAAAAGAAAAGAAACATATAAACTCACAGCAAAGGGAAAACAAGAGGATTATCAATGTAAGAAAACTTTTAACATATTTCTAAGAGAAGGGAGGTGGATGGAGGAGGAGTCACAGGTGAAGCAGATGCCAGAAGCTGGTGCCTGGAATGTGCTTGGGGGATTGGGAAAGAGTTGAAAACCCTACGACTGAGACACACCAGGAATAGCCACAGGAAGAAAGAAGAGCCATACGAGAAAACTAGAAAGTAAATGGAAGTTTGCAGATAGAACACTGTATTCTTGTGCCCTCTCCTGCCCCACCTGCACTAATAGGTAGTTACTGGAACTATCTAGAACAAACACCTCCCATGAGCGAATCAATATCGGCTCATAGAGTCCCTTTCAGGTGTTTATGGTTTATTCCTCAAATAAACAACAAATATTGCCAGACATCTGAAACCCTGCAAGAAGAGAAAGTGGAGCTGGAGCAATAGAGTGCTTGCCTGGCATGCACAAGGATCTGGGTTCGAATTAGCATCACAAACATAACTGAGTGTTGGAAAAACAAAAAACAGATGAAACACTAAATAAAATTCTCTCTCTCTCTTTAAAAAAAGAAGAAATAGGGGACTGGGGTAGTGGCTCAGTGGTTATGGCACTTGCCTGGCATGCGCAAGGACATGGGTTCGAACCAGCACCATGTACACAACGAAGTGTCGGAGCAATGAAAGCCACATGAAAAACTAAGTAAAATTGATTCTCTCTTTCTCTTCTCTCCCTCTGTCTCTCCCTCTCTCCCTCTCTCTTCCTGTCTCTTCAAAAGAACCTCTGAAGCCAACTTGAGTTTGAGGAAAGATTTTAAAGAAGAAGAAGAAATAATGACATAACAGGAGACTATGAAAAAGAATAGTTAGATCTTAGGAACTGAATGTCTAATTGATAAAATAAATAATCCAGTAAAAGTAAGATAGAAAACGTAAGAAAAAAGATTGCAACATCAGAATAATAGAAATTCAAATGGGTAAAACAGGGAGAGAGAAATTATCAGTGATAATAGAGGAGAAGTGATCAGAGCTGAGCGACACAAATCACAAACTAATAAGATCCATCAGGGTTGGGGATGCAGCTCAATGGTACAGCAGTTGCCAGCATTCACCAGGCCCTGGGCTACTTCCCCAGTACTCTGTGGGTAGGGGGCTGGTTTATTAAGTTCCACCCACGGGAATTAAAAAAAAAAAAAACCTTGATAAATGTGAAATTTCAGAATGCCATGAGCAAAGAGAAGACTGTAAAAGAGTTCATAAATGGAAGACTAAAAGGTTATTTCCAAATTAGACTTGAAAACTGGATTTTTGTGGGACTGCTAAACTATAGTCTTAGGTACTAGAGACAACAGAATAACATCTGTGGAGTTCTGAGGGAAACTGTTTCAATCTTTAATTTTATATCCCACCAAATTTTCCTGTCAAGTGTGAAGGTGCACTAAAATTTTTGAAGACAAACAAGGAACCAGAATTTTTGCCTCCAACATATCCTCTAGGAGGAAGTTACTTGAGGAGATG
Organism: Aplodontia rufa; assembly: GCA_004027875.1. NCBI lineage: Eukaryota > Metazoa > Chordata > Mammalia > Rodentia > Aplodontiidae > Aplodontia > Aplodontia rufa. The sequence continues at coordinate 15,951 of PVKS010020275.1, read as the reverse complement.
CTCAAATAAAACAAATAAGTAACCCAGTAAAGCTGAAGACTGGTGCCAGAAGCCAGCAGGATAGTAAAGGGATGAAGTCTCAGGGTGACCAGACCTATTAGAGCAGAAAGGTGGGGACTCAAGCAGGAATGGAGCTGGGGAAAATATAGATTCAAGAAATTTAACATCCTTGGGAATTTGGAGAAACTTCAGCAGATGATGAAGGTCAAGTTCCTTTCTAGAAAACCATTGTTTTTACAATTCTTAAAAAAATTTCTTCAAAATTCTTTCCTCTTCACTGTTTCCATTTAATTTAAGTTCTCAGGAGTTGGCTATCCTAGCTCAGCCCATTAAGAAATTGGGACCGTGAAGCCTGAAAACTCCCTCCTTGGCACCTGTTTAAAATAATTGATATTCTTGGGGGAGGGGAGATGGGTTTTGCTTTGGAGTTGGAGAAAGTGTTGCCTGGAGGAGAGACAAGAAAATAAAGAATTGCATGACATCTCTTTCCTGGTTAGCTCAAGGTCTTTCTCCACTCAGCCAATAAGTGGGGGGCTCCGCTCCCAAGCCTAAGGATGAGCCATAGAAACCAGATATAAGTTAAGCAGCTCAGAGCACTCACAAGTGACATGATTGGTTGCTCTTAAGGAAACACATGCCCTAAGATGTTCAATCACGGGGAGTCTAAGGACTTTAACTGGAAATGCTGAGGCACAGATTTTCATTCTTCCACTGGACATGAACCTGGAATGAGGGAGCCTCCGAAGTTGCTGGCAGCCAAATCAAAAACACAGGAGATGCCCTCTCTGAGGATAAACACAACATAATGTGGAGCAAAGCCAAAAGATGGACAGAAGCTGTGTCCTGATTATATTTTACAAGCTCCTGCTTTTAAGTCACATCTGTTGTCAGCCCTAATCTGGAACTTTTTATTATGCGAGCCTGTAAATCCATTTCTAGCTTAAGTGAGTTTGGTCTGGGTTTTCTCTTAAATATGAAAGAAATACTCTTAACCGATACAGGCTTCGTGTGTTTGTATATTTATTTTCAATGTTTCAATTGCACAGGATGTATTATGGAAATAAGAGAATATCAACCTTGTTAATCTTAATAATATAAAAATAAAAAAGCACAGATGATAAAAACAGAGATGGGAAGTAGAAGAAAAAGAAAAAGGCACCAATATCTTAAAAACATGGGGTCAATAAAACAGGAAATAAAATTGTAAGTTAGCATTTAAAGTTAAAGAAACAGTAGATAGAGGAACTCAAAACGATGTTATAAGAATGTTGAGAGAAATAGGAAAGGGAATATCTTAGGGAGTATGTGTCTAGGATCTTTAAGAAATTGAAGTTTATTTTCTCAAACAATTAGAAAAAAATTTAAAACACTAAATAAAAGATAAAATACAGCTGGACATGGTGGTGCACACCTCTAATTCCAGCTACTCAGGAGGCTGAGAAAGAAGAATCCCAAGTTTCAGGACAGTCTCGGCAACTTAGTCAGACCCTGTCTCAAAATAAAAGAAAAAATTTTAAAAGATAGAGTGTATCTGGGGATGTAATTTAGTGGTAGAGCAGTTGTCTAGCATGCTCAAGGATCTGGATTCAATCTCCAGTGCTGAAAAGAAAAAGAGAAGGAATATAAAGGAGAAAAAATTAGACTTGAATTTTAAGGCTCAGGTGGAAAAAAAGAGGAGAGAAATTCAAGTGAAACCCTGAGCAACAGTATTTGTCTCCACACTACCTTATATGTGTTACCCTCTCTGAGGTGATAGATACTCTAGGGAGCTTGGCATTTCTTTTGTTTCTTGGGTGATTGGCCTCTGAGCAGTGCATATTAGTCAGATCATCTGGGCATGCACACTGTGGAGCCCACTGATGCTTCATCTGAGGTTTAGAACAAAAATAAAATGGAGACTTATAAATTAGGGAATAAAACTTTAATTAAAAATTTGTGGTTTGGGCTGGAATGGTGGCTCAGCAGTTATGGTGCTTGGCTGGCATGCATGAGGACCCGGGTTCAAATCCCAGCACCACATACACAACCAAGTGTTGGAGAAACAAATGCCAGATAGAAAAACAAATAAAATTGATCCCCCCTCTCAAAAAATTTTGGTAATTTGGTTTGGTAGTTTTGTATGGTAGGAAATGGAAAAAAGTATCAGCTAAAAAAAAGAAAAGACATTGATTAATAATATCTCACATTAAAGAAATGTAGCAAGAATCTTGGTAAAAGTAAATGCTCAATCTTTTAACCATGATATTACACACACACACACACACACACACACACACACACACACACACAATATTATATACTCCTGAGTCCTTCCCCAAAAGGAGTGGGAAAGAAATTCTGGTTAGTTCATCATAGTCTGAGAAAATCTAGTATCAGCCTGCCTTTCACTGGTTGATGAGTAGCACCAGTAATGTGCATCGTTAGGTCCTAGATTTTGGGAAATTGATTCCATCTCTTGTAGTAGAACACATTTCATCTGTGCCTGGAACATCCTGTCCTTCAAGAAAGCAAAAATACATTCAGAGACACCTGGTACAAAAATGACAAAGTCAGAAAGTCCAGCCTCAAACCAGGGCTGTGAGTGGCCAAAGGGTGATAACATGAACTCCAGAGAAGGAATCAGTCACCAAGGTGAGTCACAACTAGTCAAGTCTATTCAAAGAACTGCAAATTCACCAGGATCTTAAATAGTTAGGAGGAAGACTTCACAAAGGGGACTAAAAGCCGTGACAGCCCAGGAGTGGGGATGCACGTCTGCACTCCCAGTGGCTTGGGAGGTAGAGGTGGGTGAATTGAAAGTTCAAGGTGAACCTCAGCAGTGAGGTCTGAAGCCCTAACTTAATGAGACCTGTCTTTTTTTTTTTTCTTTCTTTCTTTTTTAAACCAGGGATTGAACCCAGTGGCACTTATCCACTGAGCAACATCCCCAGCCCATTTTTATTTTTTATTTTGATACAGGCTCTTGCTAAGTTGCTTAGCGCCTAAGTTGCTGAGGCTGGCATTGGAACTGTGATTTTCCTGCCTCAGCCTCCAGAGCAGGTGGGAATACAGGCATGTGCCACTATGCCTGACTAGATATCCTGTCTTAAAATAAAAAAATAAAAAGGGCTGGGAATGTGGCTTGGTGGTTAAGCACCTCTCGGTTCAATCCCCAACAAAAAACAAGTAAGTCAATAATTACATAAGGTGATAAAATGCATACTGACTTGCAATATTCTTGGTTTAAAGTTTTATTGATCAGTCCAAACTATGTGAATCATACATTGAGATTTTGGTTGTTATGGTTTAGATATTAGGTGTCCCCAAAAAACTCATGTGTGAGGCAATGCGAGAAAGTTTAGAGGTGACAAGATTGGGTTATGAGAGCCTTAAGCTAATCAGTCCACTAATCCCTGATAGGGATTAACTGGGTGGTAACCCTAGGCAGGTGGAGTTGGCTGCAGGAGGTGGGTCCCTCAGGGCATGCCTTTGGGGTATATATTTTGTTCTGGTTGAGCAGAGCTTTCTCTCTCTCTCTGCTTCCTAGTGCCAGGTTCCCAGCTACTTTCCTCCACCACGCTTCCGCCATGGCCATGATATTTTGACTCATCTCAAGCCCCAAGAAATGGAGCTGGCCTTCTATGGACTGAGACCTCTGAAACTGTGAGCCCCAAAATAAACTTTTCCTCCTGTAATTGTTTTTGTCGGGCCTTTTGGTCACAACAGAAAAAGCAGACTAAAACATTGGTCAAATCCCAAAATATAAACTTTGGAATAGGCTTGGGGAAGAAAAAAAATCTTAAAAAGATACTATTAAACATAGAAAATATTTATAAAAATAGGAGAAAGTGTGGGGGAATATTTATAGAAAGTCAGGGTAATTTTGTAGATATGGATAATGCTAGAGAAGATAGAAAAAATGTAAGTAAATATTGGAGAAATGTTAGAGAGGAAGAAACATTGAGTGGAGAGGAAGTCTATTGAATCAGAAGAAGGGAAGGTACCAAGCTTAATTAATGGAAATAAAATAAGCAAAATCAATAAATTCACGTTTTTGTGTACAGATCAGCAAGTCCTTCCCAACAGTGGGTCCTAGGGAGGAGAGGGCTGCACAGTGCCCAGAAAAAGTGAGAAACTGTCTGGGCCAGCTGTCTCAGGCTAAGTGAGCTCACACATGTGCAAAGTCAGTTGAGGTAAAAGAGGGAGACAGCGCATCAGAAAAATAAAACAGCAGGTTATGAGAGAAATGTCAAGAAATTAAAATAGACTCATCTTCATAAGAAGATAAAGAGTTATGTAAAATAGGTGAGGGAACGAAAAGAAAAATAAAAGGATGTGAAAGTTTATCTAAGTTCAATGGTGTCTTAGAAATAAGAGACATGTATCAGGTGCAGAATCCGAAACCCAATGACAGTGAAGACCATGGGAGCGCAGTGAGCGAGAGGGGCGGAAGCCCGAGGGGCCATGCCCTCCTCCCACCTGGGCGGGGGTAGTCCTGCCAGCAGGTTTGACAGCTGTGCCCGAAGAAGCAGTCCATGATTATGGTGAGGAATGAGAGGTGTTACTCTGATGGAATGCCAAAATCAGGATCTGGTCGCCCTCAAGTGGCTGGCAGGGTCCGATACAGAAGACTGAAGCTGTGCTTGTGATTAAGATCTGGTACCAATTAAGCTGTCCTCACCTGCGATGATGGATCTACAGTGTTGAAAGAGAAATGCCACGGAAAGAAAGAGGACGGCAAAAACCAGGTTATTATAGGTGAGAATATTTGTAAGCTCCATAAGCAGAAACCTTAGGGTTTTGCTAATGTTGCTAATGCTGTATCTGGTACACTTTGGAAGTGTTGGGGGAAAAATAATAATCCAAGAAAGGACAGCAGAAAAACAGACCAGCATAACATCAACAAATCAAGATCTCACAAACATTCAGTGCTTATTCCACCATGATGGCCAGGGGCTAATGTACCTGCTCTAGCTCTCCTTGGGTGCTCCCAAGGAAGACTTTGTGCTTTCCTAGCAGAATCCATCTCCCACACCTGTGGGACTCCCTGCTCTGTCAGAAGGTCTGAGCAGGACCTTGGAATACTCTGGACAAGAGCCCACTTCTCTCCTCCCTGAACTCTATGCCTCAGGCCAAACCTCATTAGGTCCTTAGGCCTTCTCATGTATCCACCCCTATCATTATCCCTTATTCCAGCTTTAACCACCATTCAGCATGTACATCACCATTCCTGACCCTCTTCCATAACTTCTTATTTCCCAAAACTTTTCCACTATGCATCCCCAAACTCAAGGCCATTTTTTTAAGAGAGAGAGATAGAGTGCCAATTTTATTTATTTTTATATCTTCCCCCCCCCAACACTTAGTTGTATATATGGTGCTGGAGTTCAAACCTGGGTCCCTGTGCATGCCAGACAATTACTCTACCACTGAGCCACCTCTCCATCCCTCAAGGTCATTCTTCAATGGAATATTATGCATCCTCACCCTCTTTCCCAAATGTTTTCTTCACTTCTTGCTCTGAGGATACTTCTTTCTTTGCAATCCTCTTAAAAGATAGTTGCTTTCTCTCCTATAGCCTTGTACCACTGGGCCTGGAGGTGAGTTTAATTCATCAAGCTGATGGCCAATTGCAAAATTCTAAAAAAAAATTATAAAAGTAAATTCAATCCCTTTACTACAGCTGGTCATAATTGATATCCATGGCTATAACTGATATTTACCAACCCTATCAACCATTATAGGTTGGCCCCACCCTCGGTCATCACCTTGGCTGGACTGGTTACTAGCGGGTGGTGTGATCTAGACCTTCAACTGTCTGGCCTGTCTCTTATTAGGCCATAGTCCCTGCAATTACGCATTCTCAGTTCTTACTGGGGAGAGATGCACCAAGATATACCCCTGTGAATTCCCTGAGTTTCAGACATACACTTTCTTTCTCTATTACAAAATGGCAACCTTTGCTATTCATGTGAATGAGGATTAACTACCCTTTCTTGTCCAAAAATGCCTTGCTTGTCTGTTGACCCACTGGCCTGAGGAGTCCAGCATGGCCAAACAATGGTCACAGCTTCCAGTTCCAGTACACACACACAGAAGCACAAATATACAAGAATAGGTACTTCTCAGGGCAGAAGGTTACTGGAAACATGAATTTTCCATAGGATCCTTAAGAGACATGTGGTTGGGGCAGTACTTGTAGTTATACAAACTTATGTATTCTAGCTATTGGGGAAGACAAAAATCCCACCCAATACCACAATAGCAATGTGTTCCTGAAGAAATTGCAAAGATCAGCACTGTTGCCAGAACTTGAAAGATGCACAGTAGCTATTTTACTTCATTCTTTTTTAATTTGTCCTTTTGGAAGATGCAAAATCGTGATGGATCTTGAAGGATGACTGTGGGTTATTGTAAACATACTAAAGTAGTGAGTCCAATTATAGCTGTAATCTGGATGTGATATCTTTATTGGAGCTAATCAATATAGTCCCTGGCATCTGGAAAATGTTTTCTTTTCAACCCAAGAGCAAACTGCCCTCCTGTGGCATGACAGCTGTACTCCTTCACTAATTTACTCAGGACTGTGTTAACCACCTGCTTTCAGACATAATATAGCTAGAAAAGGTCTAGGTTATTTTTATAGTCCACACAAAATCATGCTGGTTCATTATATTGATGACATTATGCTAACTGGACCCAATGATCAGAAATATCAAGCATCCCAGATCCTTTGGTAGGACACGTGCATTTTAGAGAATGGGAGATAAACTCTAAAAATTCAGGAACCTAACACACAGGGAGGTAAGGTTCTAGGGGTCCAAGACCTGGGGCATATTGAAATATGGCATTGAAAATGAAAGTTTACTTTATCTTGCATTGTTTACCATGAACAAAGAGGCACAACATTTGGTAGACCCATTTGGATTTTGGATGAAACATATACTACCTTTGAACATGTTTAACTGATCCATTTATAAAGTAATCCACAGGCTTGCAGTTTTTTGTTTGTTTGTTTGTTTGTTTGTTTGTTTTTAAAGAAAAAGAGAGAGAGAGAGTAAGAGAGAAGTGAGAGAGACCTAGGGAACAAATCAACTCTATTTATTCCTTCATCTGGCTGTTGTTTCTCTGACAGTTGTGAATATGGTGCTGGGGTTTGAACCTGAGTACTTGTGCATGGCCAGGCAAGCGCTCCAACTGCTGAGCCACCACTCCAGCCCAAGGCTTGCAGTTTTGAGCAGGGCCCAGCAGGTCTAAGTTGTTCATGCTAGCATTCCACTTGGGTTGTAAGACCCAGAAAACTCCATGGTATGGGAAGTGTCTGTTTCAGAGACACCCCACGCCAACCCTATTAAGAGAATTACAATGCAGAACAGTAGAGGTTTGGAATAAAACCATGCCCTTTCCTGCTGGCTGTTCCACATTTGAAAAGCAAATCTTAATTGCCATCAGGGTCCAGTAGAGTTTAAATATCAAAAAAATGAACCATTAAGTGATGATACAAGTAGATTTCTGCTTGCAGTGGAATGCTGTCAGCATAAGATGAGTTTGTGATCACAAAGAACTGTCAACCACAGTAATGGCTAAAATAAGAGGGAAACTAAAGGGATGTGATACAGGGCACTGTAGTCTCTGGGATAGTTACTTCTTGCACCATTGGGATCCCCTTTGTGACTTGTATCCATTCTGTTAAATCCAAACCCCCCCCCTTTTTTTTTAAAGAGAGAGGGACAGTGAAAGAGAGAGAGAAACAATTTTTATTTAGTTTTTCATGTGTCTTTCATTGCTCCGAGACTTCATTGTGTACATAGTGCTGGAGTTGGAATTCGATTACCCACTCATGCCAGGCAAGTGCCGTAACCACCGAGCCACCACTTCAGCCCCTTAAATCCACCTTTTTAAAGATGGCAGTCAGGTGCAACCTCTGTAAGAGACTTAACATACAAGAATCACTGTATATTAAACTAATTTTAACTCTTCCCCAGTGGTAGATGATATTTTTCTTTCTCCTTCACTGTGCCCTCCCTGCAGTGCACCTCCATCTCAGCACTCTGTCTCATCTATCCTGCCTGCCTAGTGTGACTCAGACCTTCATCTCAGGAGTCTGAGCTCTTTGTTGTTTTGCCCTTGTCAGGAGGTGGTGGCTGCCATTGCTTGTCCACAGTTATTACGGGGCATGGAAATACCATTGAATCCCAGCACCACAAACATTCTCCCCACTGTCCTTATCATGTGGCAGCTACCCCAGCTCATTAGGATAATTCAGGCCAATCACCCCATCAGTATAGTTTTCAATGCCTGCTGGATTATAGACATAAGGAGCTCAAAATGACCAGATCATGGTCATGGATACAGATTGAGTGGAGTCTTTATTGTGCCCCACTTTGGGTGGGAAAAAACCCCTCTCAGGGTACCAGGACCCCAAATCCAGCAGTTTAAGGTTAAGAAGATGAGTGAATATTTGGGATTGTTTACTGGAGTGATGGTGAGAGGGGCAATCTTAATCTTATTCCATTTTTATACACTGGCCATTAGTTTAGTGAATATACTTCATCCTGGAGGATGGTACCTTGCCCACAGAGCACTCTCCTCCATTTGCACCTTAGCTGAGCCTTGGATAGGCCATTTCACCATTCTGTTCTGCCAGCTGCTTTCAGGTATACAATACATTATTGGACCAGTGGACATTGTGATAATTGTTATACACCTCCTTTGCCATTAAATGGGTCCTTTGATCTGCACCAAGATTATTCAGGATCCTATGACAGTTGATCAGTCATCTTCTAAGTTCCAGTTGGTATAGCAGATTGTGGTGCTGGCAAAGGCACTTGGGACAAAAATGGGAAATATTTAATAGAAGGTGTCAATTCCAGTAAGGGAAAAATCATTTCCCCCTCCACCAAAAGAGATCCTTTGTAATAATCTTGCCCCTGCTGGCTGCTGATCTAAAGGAACGACACTCTATCAAGTATTGAGCATTGATCACTCCTGGAGACACAGCATGCATTAATCAATAGTAAGGGCCAGAGCAGCCTGGTTAAGACCCTGTGCCAACTAGGTATTCACAACTAGTAGAGTGGAGAGGGGCAGGTGTTTATATATGTGTTTACAATGCAGTGTAAATAGCTCCCTTGCAAAGATGGGTTCATTTTTCTATGGGGTCACTGCAGCCTTATAGATCTACTCTGCATGGATAGGAATTATAAATTCTCTCTTTTTTTTTCTTTTTTCTTTTTTTCAGGGCTGAGGACTGAACTCTGGGCCTTGCGCATGCTAGGCAAGTGCTCTGCCACTGAGCTAAATCCCCAACCCCAGGAATTACATAGTCTCTTAAAATAAAACAGGATGATGTTATAAGAGTAAGAGGTTCTTTCTTGTAAATAGTCTTAACTGTTGAAAATATGTCCCTGTTGTACAAACTTGGGTAGACAACCTAATTTTTTAGTCTATCCAAAAGATTTCAATAATTTTTAAGAGAGAGGGAGAGAGAGGAAAGAGTGAATCAATTTTATTTAGTTTTTCATCTGGCCTTTTTTTCTCTGACACTTAGTTGTGCATGTGGTGCTGGAGTTTGAACCTGGGTCCTTGTGCATGCCAGGCAAGCACTCCAACCCCTCCATCCCCAATTTGTCATATTTTCAACTCATTGTTTGCCTTATCCTTGATAAAAGTTTTCTAATATGTATATATAAAGACCGTGTGCTGCTGGGCTCATGCATAGTTTCCATTCCTGCCACCATAGCTATTGTTATTCTGTTCCTGGGCCTGTTGTGAAAATACTGGGTGACAAAAGACAGTCCTGGAAGACATACTAGATGAGTCACTCTATTTTTTTTTCTTTTTTATTAGAAGTATATAGAGATACAGTTGAGGGGGAAAAATTATCTAAACAGTAGCAATCAATGGATATAAACTTTGTTATCCAGGGGTAACGCCAAAGCATAGATCAACCATCTTGGGTTTCACCTGTTGCAGTTTCCCCCAAAAGAACTCATGCGTTAAATGGGTAGCTCGTGGAGGAATGACATTGGCTTCTGGGATGGTTCCCCCATCTTCCCATTCTCCAGACTCCTATGAGTTCTTCATATACCTCCCCCCTCCACATCCCCCTCCCTACATCTCCAAGTATCCTAGAGAGCTATTCCCCTATTACTCTAAAAGTCATTCAATTTGAGGTTTTGTTAGGTTAGCCGTCTGCCCTACTGCTTCCCCATAAATTCTAGCATCAACAGATGAGAGAAACCATTCGGCCCTTGAGTCTCTGAGCTTGGGAGACTTCACTAAGCATGAGTCACTCTAAACACCTGGTTGAGGAGTGTTTTCGCAGTAGTGGATGCTGCTTCGTAGTAAACGCTGCCCAGTGGTAGGTATTAACACACACCACTAAGATCAGTTCACTTTTTATACACTTCCAAAGGTCCATCCACATGATTCTTCTCCTAGGCCACTTTGTCTCCAATCTTCTAATTTTCGTATTTCCAGGCCTTTGACCTACCAGCTTAATCATTTTCCATTGCCTAGGGATTCATGCATAGTCTAATCTCAAGGTATTTTTCTTCTAGTCAAACTAACAAAGGACTGGGCATACAGCTCAATGGTAGAGCAATTGCCTCGCATGCTTGAGGCCCTGGGTTCAATCCCTAGCACCACCAAAAGAAAAGCAAAAGACATTCAAGTATACAACTCATTGCTCCTTTTTAAAAGAGAGAGAGAGCAGGGCTGGAGCAGTGGCTTGGCAGTTAAGGAGCTTGCCTGGCAAGCACAAGTATGCAGGTTCAAATCCCAGCACCCACATACACAACTAAGTGTCAGAGCAATGAAAGCCATGTGAAAAACTCAATAAAAATTGATTCTCTCTCTCTCTCTCTTTAAAAAAAAAGAGAAAGAGAAAATCGATTTTATTTAGTTTTTCATGTGACTTTCATTGCTCCGACACTTCGTTGCATACATGGTGCCATGACTGCTGAGACACCGCTGCAGCCCCTCATTGCTCCTTCTTTCAGGGCCACCTTAAGATAGTATTGGTGTGGCAGCTCTCTAGTTTTGGCTGAAAACACAAGTCCACCCAACCATAAAACAGATCTAAATTTTTTCCCTCATCTGTCAGCTGATTATAAGAAGAAAAAAAAAACCATGAAGTTGAATGTGTGAATTAAGGAAGAAACATCAATGTAACATAAGTGGGGGCTAAAAACCAGCCACTCCTTCATATAACTTATTTGCACCTTAGAATTTGCTATGGACTGATCCCAAATATACCATTTCCCTACTAAGTGACCAAGGAGCTTCCAGGGCAGCCTGGACCTGCTGCAAAGCCCTGTGTTTGACTAGAGCTCCACTTAAAACTAGCACCCTTCTGAGTCACTTGATGGAAAGTGACTCAGATGGAAAGTCACATGCTTTTCCTAAGCATGATGGATGTTCTCCCCAAATCCAAGGAGGACCACAGAAACACTATCTCTTTCTTGCTGGTATGGGATAATATGCTGCAGTATTTTGTATTTTATTTTGGAAGAATGTACCATCCCTCAGATCATTGGACTTATAAGAATTTCACGAATGTGGGGCTGGAGCGGTGGCTCAGCGGTTTCGGTGTTTGCCTGGCAAGCACGAGGACCCGGGTTCAAACCCCAGCACCACGTACACAACTGAGTGTTGGAGCAACTAAGGCCATGTGAAAAACTAAATAAAGTTGTTCCTCTCTTTCTCTGTCTCTCTCGCTGTCCCGCTCTTTAAAAAAAAAAAAAAAGAATTTCACGAATGTAGTATACTCCTGAGTCTTTGTGGGATTTATTTATCACCCCACCCCCGGCCTGGATGTGTCTTTACTTGGGGCATCTGGAATACTTGGCACTTTCTCTTCCCTAGGTCTGGTCAATGTGATACCATCACTGTAGTGGACCAGTGTTGTGCTGCAGGAGGTAAAGAAGATTAAGGCTCCCGGGGACTGTCTTTTGACAGAGAGCAAAAGATGTCACATAGCTTTGGGACAAGACAGTGAGTGTGCATTGATGTCCTTGTCCGGTAAATGTGAACTACTTTTTAGTGATAGTGATTGAAATGAAAACATCCGACAGATCAGTAGCCACATACCAAGTGTCAAAAACCAAACTGAACTGTTTCAACAAGCACACAGCATCTGGCATAGCAGCTGAAATTGGGCTATTTCTTGATATTGTCAGATATCTGTCTGTTTTGGTGGGTATGTAGTTGCAACATGTTTTAACTTGCACTTCCCTAATGACTCCTAAAATCAACCACTTTCTGTAGGTTTATTGGGCATTTGGATTTCTTATTTTGTGAGTGTTTGCTCAAGTTTTTCACCTACTGAAAACATTTGTCAGATTTATTTTTTATAATAGTCTAGATTATTAAGGACAGAATTGTAACCTTCCAAGTTCTGTGTTGAAGCTCTAACTTGTGATCTGACTGTATTTAGAGGTAGGACCTGTAGGAAATAATAAAGGGTTAAGTAAGGTCATAGGGTCTGGTCTTAATCCAATAGGCTTTTTAGTGTCCCTATAAAATGAAGAAGAGACATCCGAGCACTCTCTTTCTCTGGAAAGTCACATGACGAGGCAGCAAGAAAGTGGCCGTCTACAAGCCAGGAAGAGAGTCCTCCTTAGGAACTTTATTTGCTGGCATCTTGATCATAGTCTGTAACCTCCAGAACAGTGAGAAAATAGATGTGAGTTCTTTAAGTCATCCAGTCTGTAGTATTTACTATGGCAGCCAGAGTAAAAACATAGTGTGAGCTTTTGTTGGTTTTATCTATTGCAAATATTTTCTCACATCTCCTCATTTCCCTGCCAGTTGAAGAGCTATGTGGTTATCAACTGTTGTATAACAAACAACAGATAGTCATCAACATTTTTTTTAAGAAAGGTGAGAAAGAGAGAGAGAGAGGATCAACTTTATTAGTTTTTCATATGGCTTTCGTTGCTCCAACACTTAACTGTGTACGTGGTGCTGGGGTTTGAACCCTGGTCCTCAAGCATGCCAGGCAAGTGCTCCAACTGTTGAGCCACAGCCACAGCCTCTAGTCAGCAACTCTTGCCTCAAAACTTAATGACTTATAATAACCATAATTATTTTGCTCATGAATCTGCAAGCTGGGTGGCGTTTGATGGAAACAGCTCACACAGCATTAGCACAAGGACTGAAGAATCCACTTCCAAGATAAATCATTTATCTGGCCTACAAGTTGGGGCTGGCGATCTTCTGGGAGCACTGCTAGGGCTGGAGGCCTAGGACTTTGGTTTCTGTCTCTATGTGGGCTTCTCCTTGGGTCTGCTCTGACTTCCTCATAGGGTGGTGGCTTCATTTCACATGCAAGTATTTCTAGAGACAGGAAGATCTGAACCTGGACACTGGCATGTATCACTTCTGCCTTATTCTACACAAGCAGTCACAGAGCCTTCCCAGGCAAGGGAAGGGACAGTTCCTGATGGAAGGCATGTTAAAGAATCTGCAAACACCATTTCCTGTATTTGCAGCCCTTTCCTGGATAGGCCACAACAGCAAAGGAAAGATTCTGCTATATATTAATCGCTTTCTCACTTCTGTATTCAACTCCCAGGAAATCCTCAGGCCTTCTCTCTATCTATCCCAGCTCTTCAGATCTGGCTTGTTTTTCTTATCTCCAGAACTGAATATCCTCTTGCCACCCACTATATCATCACAACCACCAGTCTTTTATATCAGCTCTGCAGTGGGTACATTTGATATTCCTTGGCATTGCTTATGAAGCATCTCACACTTTAATTCCTGCTCTACCTTGGAGCCCCACCAACCTCCATTCCATACCTTCTGCCCATAGACCTGAGTTCCTCAGAGCCCAGAGCAGTAGATTCCCTATCGGGTCTACTATGTTACTACAACAGCAACAACAGTCGAAATGTCTTAACAGTGCTTTTTCTATATGTGCTCACCTCAACCGGAAATGCCAATCTCTAGACCCATCACAGTAGTTCCCAAAGAGTTCATTTAGGATTCATTTACACTCTAAAACAGTTGAGATTTAATGAAGTTAATTTTTACATCTCACTAAAGATATTTTTTAAGCAATGCAAACAGAATTTATTTAAGAAAGGATAGAAAGAAAAGACTTCTCCAGGAGAAGGGAGTCTCAGAGCTGCGAACTCCTCACTAAAGATATTTTTAAGCAAAACTGGCCTTTAATTTTTTTAATTGCTAGTATGTGGCAGTGAAGCACATGGTGATTCCTAGTACAGTTGAAGGATGCTACTCTGATTCATGCTGCGGTCCCAGGAGCTTTCCCCACGTCTACTTTTGCACCACCAGGGAAATGTCAACCCAGAGAAAAGGGTCAAATGATAGCAATATTATTACAAAAAGTTTTGACCTCATAGATTCTCTTCTAAGATTTCCCTCCACAGACCACATATTGAAAACCACTGTTGTTTCAATCCCTATACACTCTCTATAGCCTCCTTAAATGTTTTTTCTCCTGGGAAGTTTGTGCCTAGGTCTCCTAGGAAGCTGCTATCTTCTCTGACAAACATAACATCCTGACACTACTTCTATTCCAACATTTATTACAGGACCTGGAGCAGTGGCTCAGTGGTTACTGTGGTTACCACGCTTGGCGTGGCATTCACAAGGACCGGGGTTCGAACCCCAGCACCACACACACAACTATCAGAGCAATAAAAACCAGAAGAAAAGCTAAATAAAAATTGATTTTCTCATTCTCTCCCTTTTTCTTTAACAAAATTATCATAAAGAATACAAACTTGTCCTCCTCTGTAAATACAGAGCCTCCATAGACAGGCAATTTTTGCTAATCGGAATGTGAACAAAGCTGAAATGTTAAACACCATCTTGGTAGAGGCCTGAGGATAACTCATTTTCCAAAATGCTGCTTGTTCTTAGTGATTAAAGATTCCTCTTTGCTGATGTCCTCCCTTCCCTGCTCCAAACTCCCTCCAGATTTGCCCTCTTGTATTTCTGAGCTCTTTAAGTCTAGTTCATGAGAAAGAAACCACTTCCTCCCTCCACTTCTCAGTTCCTCCCAACTCAAGGAGATAATAGAACTCAATACAATAACCACAGCATTCAGAGACCAAGATGCACACAGCTTATCACCCTGCATAGAGATTGGGGAAGGATTCTCATGGAGAGCCATTTCAGTTGAACAAAAAAGGAAGACACAGATCACACTGGGGTGGTGAGAAAATGAAAACTGAGGAATAGAATAAGAGCTATTTTGAAAAGCCCATCTTAGAGGAACCTGAACAAAGGCTGCCACACGACAGCAGCGGCCCTCGTCTGGGTGCTCACTGCCCTCTGAATGCGCTACCTTGTGCCATAATTATGTGATTGCTCCTCTAGACTAAACTGGAGGGCAGGATCCCTGTCAGCTTCCACTCTGTACCCGCTCATCCCGTCTGCCAGCACCCACACAGTAGCTAGCACATAGCATATTGAGTAATCTATCGATGAATGAACAATGCTAAGCATTTTGGTAGTCATGGGGATATACTGCTCAGAGCTCAGATCTCCCTTCAAAGAAGGACTGCTGCCAAACTCAGAGAATGTAGTCGTCAGCTCTTCCAGGGTCTATATAAGCAGCTATTACTCATTATTGACCTAGGAAGGGGCAGGAAGTCATAGGGAGGGGGAACAAAGACCTCATTATTTCAGTGGGACCCAACACCACTCCTACACCTGGCCAAGGCTTGGTCAGGTTTGTATCACAGTTCCTTTTCTCCCCCTGCCCTACCCTGCCTCTTCCCCACTTTTCCACACAGGTGTTGATCCTTAGTAACCATCTTGTACCCCAAAATCCACTTCAGTTCTGCTTCCAGAGAACCCATCCTATGACAAGAGGCAAAATAAATTATTCCCTTATCCAGGCCAGACAGAGATGGGAGGGGGAACAGTGGGAGGCCAGCCAAGAAAATCTGTGGCCAGAGTTCACCTGCCTTATTATTAAGAATATGTGCTCTA
>PVKS010020274.1:0-37335 GCA_004027875.1 Aplodontia rufa | reverse complement strand
CAGGACTGAGCTGTGGGTGCCATGTGCCCCCTTATGTCCCCTTCCTGGCTGTCCTCTCTTCCCTGTCTTGCTGCCCATCGCTTCACCTGGGTGTCTTGGGATCAACTCCCTGTAAACCACTGTACCCAAGCCCATGTCTCAAAGTCCTCTTTGCAGGAAACCCAAACTGAGAACATTTAGGAAACTTTCCCAGGATCCCACAGTTAGGATGTGGCAGGGCCTGGATTTGAACTCAAACACGTGGCTTCAGGGACCAAGTGACCCTTCTGCCTCGCTGCCCTCCTTGAGCACCTTTCTCCTTCCTCCCTCCCTCCCCCTCCCCCTGGGACAAGACATCTGTGATTAAGAATGTGAGTGGTTGTTTTGCGCCAACAGCAGGAAGTTGCAGGGCAAGTCCTGAAGAGGAGCTGGTCCACTCTGGGTGACATGTGACACTCAGAGAGGCCGGCCTCCCTTTCAGCCTCCTCAACCTCCTTTCAACTCCTGCTGCCCTCACCCCTGACCCCAGTGGGTAACTCTGTGACTTCACCTTCAGCTAAAGCTGAACACTCTGGCATGATCATGTCTTATGACCAAATAATCTAGGCACCCTGTGTTTCATCCCATCCCTACACTGAACCTCCTGGAGAGGCTCAGATACAAGATGAGACCCAGCCAGGGAGAGGTTCCTGCTATATTTTGGGTGCATGAAAACAAGTTAAAGTTTCATGGTTGGTTTGGGGGAGCCTCTGTGGAAAGCCTCAGGGGTGGCTGTGTGAAGAAGACACTTCAAGGAATCTTTGCTTATTGCAGGGGGAAAGGGGGAAATCACCCAAATGTCCATCAGTAGGACAAGCAAACCACAGTATCTCTCAGTCAAATGCAGTAGGGGAAAGAACTTGAGCTACACGTTTAAGCACAGATGAGTCAAAAGCAATCTGTAGGAGGGTGTGTAAAGAACCCCATTGATGTGGAGGCTGATAGCATGCAAAGCAATCCCATGCTAGTTGACGGATTCTCCTTCACGCTTCGAGTGTGAAGAGGTGCACACGCTCAGAGCAGCCATGGGGAGATGCAGGTGGGAATTAAAGGGGTCGTGGGTGTGCATTAGTCAGATTTCCATCACTGTGGCGAAATATCTGAGATAAACAAATTAACAAGATGAAAGGTTTATTTGGCTCATAGTTTCAAAGGTTTCAGGTCGTGGCCTCTTGGCCTGGGGCTTGGGGCCTGTGGTGGCAGGTGAACACGGTTGAGGCCTGTTCACCTCACAGCATCTAGGAAGCAGAGAGAGAGACAGGAAGTGAATCTAGGGAGCAGAGAGACAGACAGGAAGTGACTTTGGGCCCAGTATCCCCTTCCAGGACATGATCCAGTGACCTTCCTTCCACTAGGCCCCACCTCCTAAAGGTTACTCCACCTCCTGATAGCATCGCAGGTTGGGGACTGAGTGTTCAATGTATGGGCCTCTAGGTGACAATCAAGAGCCAAGCCACCGAGTCATGCCCTATTTCTTGAGAACCTGGATGTTCGCTTTATTGCTCCTTTTGGGGGGGGGTACGCCTTAAGAAAAAGGAACAAGAAAAGAGCAAAGAAGAATCCATCGGGCATCCACGGAGATAGGGATTATCTTTCTTCCTGCGTAGAACTTTCCGTGTCTTGCAACCCAGCCAAGCCACTCCGGAGCATGGAGGAGCAGCTGCGTTATCATCTGGTGACCTTCCAAACTGGAGATGCCAATCATAGCCACCGCCTGCAGCTGCTGCGCAGATTAAATGAGATAGTACTTGAGGTGTGTTTGACACAGAGTCTGGCACAAGGTCACAAACAGTCACTCCACCACTGCAGCTCCGGTGCTGGGAGTCAGGCACCCACCGGGTGCATCAGGCGTCTCTCCTCTTAGCAGAGCTCTCGTCACCTGCACGTGAGCACGCAGCTGGTGCCCAGGGATTTGTTACAGGGAGCAAAAGAAAGAGTTCACCCAGACTGGAGGCTGATGGAGGGGCTCCCAGGAAGAGAGAATGCAGGGAGGAGATGAAGGAAGATGGCAAGGGAGGCTCGCAGATAATTGTGCTTTGTGTGGAGAAACTCAGGGGACAGTGGGTGCCCCCAGTGGGTGATCCTGGGGACAAGAATATTTTTTATTTTTAAAAATTTGCATATATGCACATATGGTTTTCACTTAGATCTTTATATGCATATTCATGTATATACATATATACCTATGTACATACTGTGTACTTACATCCACACTTGCATACGTGTACATACCCCTGTTTTAAAGCATAAGCTTCCTTTAGGCTCAGGCAGACCAGGGTGTGATGGCCCCACAGGAGCAGACCCTGTCCTGACTTCCAGTCGATCCTCACTGCACCCCTCCAGGGAGTGACAGTAGCAACCTTACTTCTTGCTTCCCATATAGGGGAGCTGAGGTTCAGAGAGTTTAAGAGGATCACACACATCACTCCGGTGGTCATCCCAAGGTCTGAATGATGCAACTGTTGATTCCCATCATGTCCCTCACTCTAAGCACCCTCCTAAGCCATCATGTGTCTCTTTCTTACCTCTCCGAGTTCTTCTGTCAAGAGCTGAGCCTATGTTCTTCCCAAGGCTGCATCCCAAACAGAAGCTGGACAGCTCTGGACCCCAGAGGGCCAGGCTACACATGGGGCGTCCTCCTCCACGTGCTAAGGCACCAAATCTTCGTGCATCTTGATCTTTGGGGAACCATGAACACCCAGGAGAACTGGATAAAGCTGTGACTGCTTCCCTAGAGGGAAGAAAACGGATCTGTATCTCCTCATCGCCAAATCTGCATACAAATTCGACTTATTCTCAAAGTCTCTAAAACCTTCCCCGGAACTCCTTAAGGGCAAATGAATACTTTCATTCAGACAGGCATTTTCTATATTCGATGGGTTACTCAATAGAGATCTATTAGATATCTGCTGGTAAGTGGCTGGCTGGGTGGTAGGTATCACCACTTCTTGGTCACTTAGTGGTCACTGTAGCTGAACCACTCCTATAGCACAGTTCTTAACACCGCTGCGTATTGGAATCACCTGGAGAGCTTTGTAAAATCATGCTTCTAAAGCCTCATCCCAGAACAGTTCACTCAGACCGTCTGGGGGCACAGCCCAGGCAGCCCCAAGTGATTCTAATGGGTGGCCAAAGCGGGCAGCCACTGCCCAAGAAAATCCCAAGGTGATTTTTAAGTTCCCCAAATGATCAGGAGGAGCACCCCAGGATGGTCCGTTCAACCCGTGTCTAATGTGCATGTATTAAGTGCCAGGCAATGTGCTAGATTGGAGGCAGAGCAGAGGATGCGAGGACAAAATCTGTGGGAGCTGGCCTCTAAAACCACTCGTGACTCACTGATGTCGCAGGAGCATGAATACAGAATACCAGAGGGCTCTTCTGGGGTTGGGGTCGAGGGAGGTGCCCTGAGAAGGGGCCACTGGAGTGGAAGCCTGGGGACTGAGAAAGGAGGAGGAGCCAGAGGAGGAGCTCAGCCAGTGGCCAGCCCTGCAGCTGGGAGTAAGAAAAGCAGCTGGAGAGACCTGGAGAGACCGGTATACTGAGCGGAAGGAGTTCACCAAGGTGTGAACCCAGCAGGCCTTGGAGATCTGGAATGGAATTCTCTCCATCCTCAGGATCATCTCGGCCAGGAGGCAGAGGCCACCAAACCAAGGGCCATCAGCCCCTCTGAGTCTGGGGGAAGCTGTCTGCACCTTCTCTGGTCAGAATCCCCTCCCCCCAGGGGAGGCTGCTGATGTCACTAATTGGTACCAGGGCAGCATTGTTCTCCCCCCACCCTGTCCGGGCCTCACAGGCCCCGTCACCGTGGAAACGGAGGCAACCAATGAGAACCCTCCATTTTAAAAGGGCAGCTCTATAAATTGGGTCATCTCTCCCCAGAGAGGCCATACCAACATCCAGAGGCCTCCCAGGGCCGCCTCCTCCTGGATAAACCAATTCCGCTGCCCCCCGCTTCCTTCAAAGAAGAAAAAGGGGGATCCTCGGGCTGGAATGCTCAGGGGCAAGAGCCAAGTCTACAGTCACCTGGCCTAGAGCCCCAGCCACAACATGCAGGAGTAACTCAGGAGCCCCCGAAAGAGTCCGGCAGCACCCCCAGGAACCCCCAGAGCAGCAGCAACCTCGCGCAGAGCATGCGACAGCCTGGGCAGAAGGAGTGCAGTAACGCCAGCCTGCTGAGCACCGGGTACGTCGGGGACGTAGACAGCAGCGACGCCAGCTTGGTGGGCAGCAACCGGGTCGTGCGCCTGAACAAAAGGCTGCCCACCCAGGGGGGCAACACCCAGACCAGCCAGCCGAGCTCCGGACACTCTCCCAGCCCACCCGAGCACCAGCCGAGTGGCCCAGGCCACAGCACCAAGCAGACTGGAGGGGAAAAGTGAGACCAGCCTGCCAGGGAGCAGAGTCAGCAGCCTGGGCAGCAGCATCAACTTCCTCAGCCCGGGCAGCAGCTTCCTCACCTACCAGGTGAGCAGCGGGCTGCTGGACTCCGCCAGCAGCCAGCCCTCCAGCCAGGCCGGCAGCCACCAGAACATCCAGGTGAACAGCAATGTGAAAAGCACCTCTAAGAGCAGCACCCATCTTCAAGAGGACCAGAGCGGGGGCAGCTCGACAAGCAACAGCCAGGTCACCCAGGCGGAGCAGCCCGCCCAGGTGCACGTGCCTGTGTGAGCCGCTTCCCCAGCCCCGGATCCCACCTCATCCCCTTGCCTAGGGGCCCAGCAAACCTAGACCTCACCCAGAGGTGGGAAAGACCTTGAAAATGTGCTCCGCCTGGCATACGGTGGACTCAGTCCCTTCAGTAGCAACAGCCGCCAGCAGGCAGGTCACCTGCCAAGCACCATCTTTTCTGAGAATCAGCGCTCAGGGAAGAAACCGTCTATGCCGACAGCTGTTACTGGTGGAGATCGGTATCGAGACCCATTGATGCCGCAATCGCTGGGGTCAGAACTCCAGTGGGAATAAGGTCAAGTCCTGTGAGCCTCGGTGAGGAGCACCCGAGGGAGCCATCCAATCCACCTGCAGTGGACACTGTGGTGAGACCCCCGTACCCAGCCTCACCAACGGTGACACCTACCACCTAAAGTAACAGCCAGCAGAAGTTAGACCCTTCCGTGACAAAAACCATGCTAAATGATGAGCGTCGTCACAGCCACCACCCACCACGGTGAGTCTGGAAGAAAAAGTGCTAACCCCGTGGGGACCTTCATGCCCGGAACCATCTAGAGTGAGTCCCCACCAAGATCTGTAACACGCACTGTCTACGGCAGGCACTGGACACCCACACGGGGGCCGCAGTGCGCAGAGAACACCCCCAGGAGCACAGCCCACGGTGACCGCCACGGGCAGGACCGTCAGGAGCATTAGGAGCAAACATGCTGGCCACCAGAGCAGGGAGGGCAAGGCCCAGAGAGAACGTTGGCTAGGGCTGTGTCAAGGGTCCCCACCCTGGAAGAGCATCGTTTAGGGGAGCTCCAGGCTTCCTCTTCAAGCCCAGAAACTGCCCAGGAACAAAGGCTCCCCATGCCCCGTTCCTGTCCCTATGAGTTTCTCAAAGAGGCAGAGAGACGAGGGTCAGAGAAGTGCTTTGTTCTCACAGTTGACAGTGCTTCCTTCCGATGGCAGCACGATGCCCGATGCTCACTTGGCCATGATGGAGAGGCTCTGGGCCACCTACCCCACCCTTCCTCAGAACCAGAGAGCCCCTCCTGGGCTGACGTCACAGACCTGGGGGACTTCCACTAAGTACCAGAAGGAAAGCTGAGGGGGCACCGAAGATAATAAATGGTGTCTGGAGAGGTCATCCATCCATGGGTCTCTGTGTGCACGCCAGCCAGGGCTGCCGTCGGGGAGGTTGGGGGAGGTCGGAGTCACAGACTCGCTGTACGATCACAGAGAGGGTCACCTGCCAACTCTGCCAGTTCTCGGTGGGCCAGAACTGGGTTGCTCTTCTGGGTAGAGGGGGGGAGAGCCCCTATTTAACCCACCGGATGGGTACGTTGATTACACGAAAGCGGGTGTCGGTGGTTAAGAAAAGGACCCTAAATATCCCCCCTTCCCTGGCCTATCTGTAGAATGGACACTGGTTTCCATCTTCCTTCATGAACAGGCACACAAAGGATAGTTACCGCTTTTATGCAGAAAAAGATTCTTTTGTTTTACCTTTTAGAGAAAGGGAGTGAGAGAGAATTCATTTATTTTTTTACTTTTTTTAATTAAGAAATTTAGTTATTATACAATCAAAAATGCATCCAACATAACAATATCATATGCATCTCTTCTTAAATTAGATTTGCCCCCTAGATCCCTCCCTATTCTCCCACCCTCCCCTCTTCCCCACCTTCATTTTATTTTTTTCCATCTGGTCTTCGTTTCTCCGACACTTAGTTGTGTACGTGGTGCTGGGGTTTGAACCCGTGTACTTGCGCATGCCAGGCAAGTGCTCCAGCCCTGAGAGAAAGTTCTGGACTGCACCACCCCCACCCCTGACACACAAAAAAATGGATTCACAGCACCGATCAGGAAGCAAAGTGTTTCAACAGAGGGTTCTGATGGGATTGGCGGCACCACGTGTCTGGACTGGCAGGTCTGTTGAGAAAGTATGTGCCCCCTTTAGAGCACCTTCTCACCCTCTTCCCTCCAGGCCTGGGCACCCACAGCTCAGGACAGACGAGGAGGACCTGTCACATCTACCTACCCAGCTGTCTTCATCTGTGCAGCTACTGTAACAAAACCCCGTAAGCTAGGGGTTTACAAACAACAGAGGTTTATTTTCTCATGCAAGTCCAACGTGGAGGCACTAGCTGATGAGGCAGACCATGATCAGAGACACCTGTCATCGTACAGTGACCTTCCGTGGGGGAAGGGGTAAGGTGGCTCTGGGGCCTCTTTTATAGGGACACTCATCCCCCATGACCCAGGCACCTCACAAAGGCCCCACCACCTCCTGCCATCCTAGCAGAGTAACCAGTTTCAACCTATGAACTAAGGGGGTCACAAAGATTTCACCCCCATGCCACCAAGCGAGCCCCTGTCCTATGCAGGTGTGGCTCCAAGGAGGCTCAGACCCCTCATCTCCCCCACCTTTGGGACATTCCTCTCACTTCTCTGCCTGAGGAGAAAGGAGAGCACACAGGAGCACAGCTGTGTCCCCCAGCCACACCGGATAGCTGCACGCGGGGCCCTTCACTGCGGAGGCCACGGGCTCCTCAGATGCCATGCGGCCAAAACAGAATTCAGCACCTTGCCCTGACCTAATGTGTCCCTTCATAGCAGAGGGCATCGCTGCTACCCAGCTGTCCCAGTGGAGTCCCACAGATCATCCCTGAGTGCCCCCCTGCTCCAGCCCTACATCCCACAGGCCTCTAAATGCTTCTCCCCCAACCTCCGATCCCAACGGCTGAGCCGATGTCATCATCTGCCCCTGGCCAGTGGGTCCCAACTCCAGCTACACATCAGCCTCACTGGGGAGTGTTTAACGATGACAGATGCCCAGGCTGCCCCCAACAGCTTGCACTGGACATGAGCATTTTAAAAAATACCCTAGGATGTGTTAGTCAGCTTTGTGTTACTGTGACAAAATACTACACACAATTAACTTTTAAGGCGGAAAGGTTTGTTTCTGGCTCACAGTTTCAGAGGTTTTAGTCTGTGATCGTTTGGTCCTGTTGCTCTGGGCACAGTACATCGTGGTGGGAGCACATGGCCAAGGCGGGACTGTTCACCTCCTGGTGGCTGGCAGATAAGGAAAGGGTATGGTCCCAAGATTCCCTTCAAGGCACACCCCCAACGACCCACCTTCCTCCCGTTAGTCTCCACCTCCCAAAGGTCCAGCTGTCTCGCCCAAGCACCGCAGGCTGGTGACCAAGCCTTCAACACACAGCCTTCGAGGACACTTGATATCCAAACAATAGACAGGTGACGACAATGTCCAGGCCAGGCCTGGGATGCCACTGCCCTCGATCTCTTCCCTCCTGTGATCTGTTTGCAACTGCTGGGGTCAAAACGCAACGAACCTCAGGGCCAGGAAGGCAGTATGCAGGCGTGGGGAGAGGCATCGGGCAAACTCGAGCGTGTATGACCCTAAGGAGAAGCCAGGGATCCAGAATTGTACAAAATCTCCCAGTTTTTAAATATTGGTCACAAATTCAAATTCTTTGAAAAACAATTTAAAAAGGCAAATGGAAACATTGCAGAAGACAGGATCAGACCTGTATACGCAGTGGCTTCTGCTTCTAAACAGAGAACACAGCAACCTTCCTGAAAAGATTATATTCCTCAACTGCTTAAAAACACCCAGCACTGGGCTGGAGCGGTGGCTCGGCGGTTACGGCGCTTGCCCGGCATGCGCAAGTACACGAGTTCAAACCCCAGCACCCAGGTATACAACCAAGTGTCAGAGCAAGGAAAGTCATGTGAAAAACTCAATAAAAATTGATTCTCTCTGTCTCTCCCTCTCTCTTTCTCTCTCTCTCTCTCACTGTCCTTCTCTCTTTAAAAAAAAAAAGTAATAAAGAGATGTTGATAAACAATTGTTTTAAAAAAAAAAATCCAGCATTTTGCCTCCTGTCCGAGGTGTTCAATGTGACCTTCAAGACCACCTCCCCTCCTGCCCCTTCCTCCAAGACCCCACGCCATCTCAATCCCGGTTCACATCTCCCACCTGATGCAAACTCAGGGCCTTTGCACATCCTGTCCCCTCCGCCTGGCTTACCTGCAGTGAGATCTGCCCTTCCCAGTGTGCAGTGCTCTGATTGTGACAGGCACATACGTACCGTCGTGGGCCACCTGGACCAGAACACCCGACGGCGCCATCGCCTCCCAGAACTCCCTCAATTCCTCCTCTCACCCCTGCAGCCACTAACCAGTCTTCTGGCCCTGTGGTTCTCACACTGTCACAGGACCGCGGGGATCTGGTTCAGCAGCTGCTCGCGGGGAGCCTAACACATCTGTGACTCACCCACACTGTGTATTTTGGGCCGACGGGCATTGCACGGGGCATCGGTTCTCTGGATGAAAGGCACAGGGTGGCTTCCACTTTAGGGAAGTTATGAAGCCTCTACAAACATTCACGTACAGGTTTTCATGTGGATATAAATTTTCCAGTTCCTCTGCCTCAGGACCTGGAGGGGGGCTTTTTGAGCTATGTGGAAACTGAGTTCAACTTATCAGAAACTGCCAGATCACTTTCTAAAAGCAGCGGTAAAGTTGCCGCTCTTGTCAGAGTTTGGGGTTTGGGTTTTAATCCTACATGAGGGGAGTTTGGGTCTCCCCCATTATTAACTTCATTTTACATAGAGGGAAACCGAGGCACAGAGAGACAAACCGCGCAAGCGGCAGAGCTGGGATTTGAACTCAGACCTACGGCCCCAGAGACCTGCCCCTAACCATTTGCCTCACTACCCTCCCTCCCTGCTTTGGAGGCTGGCAGCGTCCAGCATCCCCAGGCCCTGCCCATTCACGGAGCCCCTGGTCAGGCGCCTCTTGTCCCAGGCCTCCACCTGCAGGCGTCTGCCTCCTGCCATGAGGCCCCACACTCCATGCCCTCTGCATCCTCAGCGCCCACTTCCACCT
Source organism: Aplodontia rufa (assembly GCA_004027875.1). Classification (NCBI taxonomy): domain Eukaryota; kingdom Metazoa; phylum Chordata; class Mammalia; order Rodentia; family Aplodontiidae; genus Aplodontia; species Aplodontia rufa. The sequence continues at coordinate 27,747 of PVKS010020274.1, read as the reverse complement.
CAGCAGCCTTGAGGATCCTGAGAGAGCAAACGGCCGAATCAGAGCGAGAGAGCCAGCTGCGTCCTCCACCGCCCACTGTCCCAAAGCAAATGTGGACCAAAGCCACGCCAGGCTCTGTACACCTACCTGCCACCCGCAGGAGCCTCCATCCTGCCCCGCCATGTGCCCAGCGATGCAGCTCAGTCGGGCTCCCTCGCACCCCAGCCCTGGGGACCCAGCAAGCTCTTCAAGTGAGGACCATTTTTCCAAGAGAGCTTGGTGATTTTTCCTTTCCTGTCCACTGGCTCGGCGTTCGGGGTTGGAATGATGGGTTGGCTGTAGGCGCTGGCTCCTGAATTATTAACTGGACTGGGGAGAGAGTTGCTTACAGATGTGTCCAGTGGGCCACGGAGACTCCCGGACTTCAAACAGCCTGGAGCAGGAAGGCTGGAAAAGAGACGAGGCTGCCGCAGCCGGCTGCCTGATGAACGGAACGGCCTCTTCCCTGGGCCCCCTGCCTCTGGCCCATGGGGGTCTCTGGCTGTCTTCACCCGCTGCTGCCGGTTTCTGCTGGAGTCCGGCGCTTACAACTCCTGCCCACTGCAGAACCAGTGGGAGAGAGGCATGGACTCTGCAGGTTCCAGTTCCTTCTGAGCCAGGGGCTTGCTGGGTAAGTCAGCCAGACTCTGCGTCAGGGTCCCACCATGGACAGGGAGTGGAGAGGGGGCTGTCCTAGGTTGAGTCTCCCAGAAGCAGACCCTGGGTTGGGGATAGTCATGGAAGGTGTTCAGGGAGTGGCCGAGAACAACCATCCTGCCAAGAACAAATTGCCAAAGAAGAGCTGCGAGCCACTACCAGACGGGGCTAGTGCCACAGGCCAGGTGGCATTGTGGCTTCACAAAGTGATCAGCTGTCCATCCCACTACACTCAGGAGAAGACCTCTTCCTCCTGGTCCAAGGTGGCTGCCTAAGCTCCGTACAACACATCTGCTCTCGAGGCAAGCACGTCAAGGAAGCAGCAGAAGAAAGTCTTGACTCTCCTTTTATAAGAATATTTTTCTAGAAGTCCCAAACAACACAGTTATCCTTATCAAAGGAGAGGTGAAAAGGAGGTCTTTGTTCCAGGAAGCAACACGTAGGAATGAAAATAAGCATTGTCATTAATAATGGGGAAGGATATAGAGACGAGCAACGACCGTTGATATTGCTCCAGTCCATTGTCCCCACAGCAGCTGAGGGGTCTCTTTCACATCTAACAGAACCACACTTTTACTTAAAACCTTTGCGTCAGGCTGGAAAAATTCCATCCCCAATTCTTAGCATCCTGTTACGACCAGGGGGAGTCTATTTCCACATCCCCTGAGTCTGACTTTAGGATCAGCTGTTACTGAACTTAGCTTTAAGAGGCCTTGCTGAGTCATTGTGGTCCAACCTTGCCGTGACTGTGGAACAGACCGGGTTGCTTAGATGATGAGAACCAGCCCCCCTCTTCCCACTCCAGCTGTCCCTGTCCAAGTCACCGCCTTCCTCCATTTTCTGTGACTATAATAGAATACCTGAGGCTGGGTACTTTATGAAGAAGTGCATTAGGGCTCACAGTTCTGAAGGCTGAGAAGTACAGGGCACGAGGCCACATCACTCAGCTTCTGGTGAGGGCCTTTTGCTGCTTTTTGTGTTGCAGAGAAGTGGAAAGGCAAAGTGGGTGGATGCCAAAGAAAGAGAAGGAGACAAACTCCCACAAGAAAGGTATTCATCCATTCACAATGGCTCTGTCCCCAAGACCAACACCTCCCACAAGGCCCCCTCTCTGCACTGCTGCAAAAGCAACCAAATTCCAATGTAAATGTTGGAGGGGACAAACCACACTGAGTTCACAGCAGTCCCTATTAACCGGCCAGCCCCAGATGAGCCCCAGCTGACCACGGACACATAGGCAAGCCCCTCCAAGGTAACCTGAGCCTGACCAAGACCAGAACCGGCCACAGAGCCCAGCCACCATGCGAGCTGCAGGCTCCTGAGCTAAGTTACAGGTGGGGGCCTTGAGCCACTATGTTTTTGAATTGCTTGTTACGCAGCCAGTGCTAGCTGATTCTGACACTCTCTTGCTTTCTAGATAAAGAAAATTCTCACTGTGACCACCAAGGTCCTGGCCTTTGCTCACTATAATTAGCTCATTACATGTCCCCTCAATTTCTAGGGTACATTCATTGGTCTCAGACTCACCTACCCCAGGGCCTTTACGCTAGCGATGCCCCTACCTAGGATATGCTCCGTCCCCTTTGGCCACTCACTTGCGGCTCTGGCATCAGAACTCCACTCGGGGAAGGTTTTCTTTGCTCCCCAACTAGATCCAGTCCCCCAGTGCCACTCTCAGAGCACCACGCTCCTCTCTCTCGGAGCACTTCAGCATTCTTGTGACCTTATTCTTATTTGTGTGATGCTTTGATGAAAACCTGCTTCCTTGCAGATCTGTAACTCCACAAGGGCAGGGACTGTGTCTGTGTTGCTCATGGTGTGGCCGCAGAACCTCAGCAGCACTTTCCCCCAGCACACAGTTGGTGCTCAGTAAACACCTTTGAATGAATGGACCAGATCCAAGCATCTCGAAGGCTCTCCAGTGAAAACCAGTTCAATCCCGACTAGTATGCTGGTTCTCAAAATGCAGCAGAGGATGAGCTGAGAGCCTGTGGAGCTGAAATTATTGCACGTACACACACATGCACACACACGCACATGCATGCACGAGTCCGGCAACTAGATAACTTCCAAGGGACGTAAAAGTTGATTGTCGGCAGACTGATCTCTTGGGCTCAGCATGAGTCCCTAGGGCCGCCTGTTTGCCTCGATGGATTGCCAAATGTGGTTTGTGAATATTTCCCCAGAATCCCTTTCTTTCTGATGAAAATTCCGCATACACACTGCATCAACCAGCGTGAGCACGGGGTCTCATTCCAGCCATTGTAACGGTGCATCCTGGACAGGGGTGAAGCTCCTGAGGCAGCTCCCTGCTCAACCTGTCTACCTGTCTTGTTTTCCTCTCCATCCCTCTGCCCTTCCTCAGGGCCTGGCACAAAGAGTGTGAAATGAGTGTTTGTTGAATGAATAACTGAGCAAGTGAAGAGCAATTCAGCTCATTGAACCCAACATTCACTGGGAGCTAAGCCTGATGCTAGAGAGCAGAGAGCTGAGGATTAGCCACCATTCCTGCCCTCTAAATGCTGATAGGGCAGGCCACACGCCCCAAGGCATCTGCCCATAGGAGATTTCTCTCAAAAAGCCAAGTGCCCACGGCCTGATCCGGCAGTGTTGGCCCCACGCCCACCTGGTAGCAAGCGGCTGCATCTGGATTCTCCCTCAGCCCCCAAACTACTTTTTGCTTGGCCTGGGGTTTGGGGGGGCCTTGGCATTGCCAGCCTGGTCTCGCAGGAGAAGCAGATGGGTGCACAGGGAGGGTGCAGCTCCCTGGAGACAGGAGCACCGGGGTGGGGTAGCCTGGGGGCGAGGGAGGAGAAGGTAGGTGCTTCCACAGAGTGAGAAGGACACATCGATCCCCTGCCCTGGACTCTCCTTTCCGTAAGTCCCATTCGTCTCTTGCGGATATTTTTTTTCTTTTTTTTTTGGTACCAGCAATTGAACCCAGGGGCGCTTAACCAGCAACCTCATCCCCAGCCGCTTTTAATTTTTATTTTGAGACAGGGTCTCTCTAAGTTGCTTAGGGCCTCACTAAGTTGCTGAGGCTGGCTTTGAACTTGAGATCCTCAGTTGCAGTCATTTTCCTCACCTCCACTGCAGATGAGAGAAGACCAGCACACGGATGGCAGCTTGGGGCTGGCTGGGGTCAGAGGGCAGGACCCAAGCCAGTCACACCCCAGTCCCCACTGCCGTTCCTTCCACCCAGAGCCCAGGGTCTCTCTCTGACCCACAGAGGTCCAAAGAGAACAGTTGGGAAAGACAGTTGCGGCTGGGCATGGGGGTGCATGCCTAAAATCCCAGCAGCGAGGGAGGCAGAGGCAGGAGGAGCACAGCCAGGCCTAAGCAAGGCCCAGAGCAACTTAGCAAGATCCTGTCTCCAATACAAAACGGAAAGGGCTGGGATGTGGCTCAGTGGTTAAGCACCCTGGCTTCAATCTATGGTACTACATATATATATATTTCTGACACTCGGGATTCCAGCGCCACACTGCACATTCCCAATGCAGGCTCAAGCCCCACAGTGCAAATCCAGAAGCATCAGGTGACATCAGTGACCGAGGTCACTTTGGTGGTCCTTCCACATGGACACGTGTGCTTCGCATATTGAACAGTGTGTCTTTATTTCCATCAAATCAACGTGCTCTTCCACTTGTCTTGGAACGACGAGCGGGGGCCTTGTGGCCTTTGATTTCTCTGCTTCTGACAGAGTTGTGGATGTCAAGAAACAGGTCACATTCCTCTTTTCTTTGTAGAAGAAAAATGGTGGTTGGAGAATGGTGCAGATGACAGCCCCCATCAGCCTCAGAACAGGGAGGCGACAGGGAGTGGGGCGGACTGCGGCAAGCTAGGTAGGACATGTGGGCCCATCCCAGCAGCCACCACTCATCACAAGTGCCACCAGTGTCTCCACGTCTGCTACTTCAAGAAAACAGGAAACGCAAACAATTTTGAGAAATTGTTCAGTGCTGATGATTGAATTAGCCTCGGGTGCCGCTGGCACCTGGGGAGGCTGGAAGTCCAAGGTGGAGGTGTTAGCAGGGCTGGTTTCTGGTGAAGCCCCTCTCTGGCTTGCAAGGGCACTTTTTCACTGTGTCCCGAGGGGTCCCCACCTTCTCAGAGAGAGGAGAAGCAAGCGCCTTCCAGCGTCTTCTTTAAAGGACACTAATTCCATCATGAAGGTCCCACCCTCGCATCCTCATCCCAACCTAATCACCTGGGGGGCTTAGGGCTGCAACATGTGAATGGGGGCTCAATTCGATGTTCGTTTTACCCTGAACAAAGCACTGTTCCAACAAAATATGTCCGTAGGTCAAATGCATGCCAGGGACTCTGAGGCCTCCCAAGCTCAGATGTTGGAAGCATGGTCGCCGATGCAGCATTGCCCAGAGGTAGGGCTCTTGGCCTTGCTCTTCAGTGGATTAATCCATTTGCTGGATTAATTCATTGACAACTGAATGGACTACTGAGTGGGGACCGTAGGCAGGTGGGAATGGCCTTGGACGACCCGGTGCCTGACGCCTTCCTCCCAGGTATTTCCCAGAGCCGAGCTGAGTTCCTCCTCTGCACCATTCCACCATGATGTTGCACCTCATCTCAGGCCCAGTGCCCTGGAGCTGGCCAGCCATGGATCAAACCTCTGAAACCACGATCCCCAAACAAACTGTCCTCCTCCAGGTCATTCTTGTTGGGGTTTTGGTCCCAGCAATGACAAGCTGACTAACAGAGGTGACGGGGACTCCTGCTCAGAGAGGAACTGAACCGGTCAAAGATTCCATAGCAACAGGGGGACACAATGCAGGGGAAACTCAAGTGGGGACTCTGCTGTGCTGCCCAGTCCCACCCAGGGGTCAGGAGAAAGTCGAGGTGGCAGCTGGGGGAGGCAGACACAGAGGGTGCCCCCTCTTCCAGCTCTCGTGGGCACTGGGTTATTCATGAGGAGAGCAGCTGGAGGAAGCATCTTAGTCTTAATTTTCAATTCCCCTAATGCTGGCCGATGCTCCGCTGAGAACCTCTCAATTATTAATGCTTCTAAAGCAGTATTTGCTTTCTGTGCATCTAGCACCAAGCAGAGGCCCCACTGCTGGTGAGCCTGCCCTGAGACTCCCAGAGAAAGGCTGGGCTTGCCGAGGTCAAGGTGCGCGGGGCTACAGAGGCAGCAGACAGCCGGAACATGAAGCCCATGCAGCGACAGGGACTCCAGATTCCCCAGGAAGACAGAAACCAGGACGGAGAAAGCAATGACCTCGCACTGGGCTCTTAGGAGTCACGCGCAAGGCTAAAGTCTTTGCTTTTCGGTATTTCTCATAAAGACTTCGCTTTCAGGTATTTATTCTTGCAGAACCTCCCTGGGGTAGGATTTCTCACTCCCACGTTACAGTAGGGGGAGGTGAGTCTCAAAGGGCCTGGCTGCGCAGCTCACAGGGGAGAACAGGGTTTGAACTCCAGTCTGTAGGACGCTGTCCCCAAGACATTCTCCATCTGAACCCCGTGGTGCTGCCTGGGATTTTTTAGTTGCATGATGACAGATGCGGGCTAGATGCCAGGTGGAACTTTCTGGAAGCATCATTTATTATTCCCGAAGAGCACTCAGAGCAAGGAATTGTAGGGAGGTAAGAATGAGGTTCAATTATGGATGCAGGCGGGTGGTGCTCAGGGGAATCTGGAGTCCCTGTGAAGGACTGCTGTCCTTCATTATTGGTGATAGGTGGGAGAGGGTGGACGCCCGTCCCCTGAGCAGCAAAGGCCTCTGTGAACCACCGTTAACCCCTCGGTTGTGGACAAATGGCGTGGTAATGCGAGAATGTCACAGAGTTCAGGGCCCCAGGCTCCAGAGCCTGAGCAGCTGGGAAGTGCAGAGAAGCTGGGCCACTCTGGCCAGCTCCTTAACCTCTCTGAGCCTGGCTGTGCCATCCGGGAAACAGGACCATGGGGCCATATATCTGAGATAATACCCAGGGAGATAACGCCCTGGCACACAGGGAAGAGACCCGTGTTCTAAAGGCCTTGCAGAAGAGTAAGAGGGAGGATGAATAGAGTTCATGGAGGTTCTTTGGTTGCAAGGGGGAAATTTATTCAAAATAGAAGTCACAGAGGGAGGATGGTGGGGACAGAGCAGGTCTCATACACACAGACTCAGAACTGCTCTCCCGGTGTCTCTGGCCCTCTCTGGAAGGCCGATGCCTGTCTCCCTGGCCCAGCCTGGCCTGCTTCCCTCTCCTCTCTAAAAACTGAGTTTCCCTGCTTCTCTGTGGACCGAGGTGGAGAACGCGGGCTCTGACAGCTCCCACTGTCAGGAATACTTCCTTGGCCAATCAGATGGGCCAGGGGCGGGTCTCTGAGGAGAAACAGGCTGCTGGGCCAAGCTCCAGGGCGAGGGTGGCACCTAGGTGGGGTAGGCAGTGACAAGGAGGCCCCAGTCCTCCCAGCCTCCTGGCATTCCTGTCCTCGTGTGATCCCTTTCCCCTTGAAAGCGGACAGGGTCCAGCGACTCACTTCTAACCAGCAGAACTTTGCAAAAGCGATGGGCTTCCTCTTTGGCCCCTCTCACTGTCACCTGACCCGAAGTGGCTGCCTCGTGTGGCCTCCTCGGACGGAGATTGATGTCCCCTTCAAAGACACTGAGGACCCAAGGCCCTCCGGGAGCCTGAGTGAGCTTGGAAGTGGACCCTTCTGGAACTGGGCCTTGAGATGTTCCCAGCCCGATTTCAGCCTCCGAAAGGACCCTGAGTCTGAGGACCCAGCAGAGACACGTGCAGATGCCCGACTCACAGACTGGGAGGTGATGTGTGTTGCTTTAAGCCAGTGAGATGGGGTAATTTGTTAGTAAACAGCTACTACACACGGAGATGGAGTTGTGGGCTTAGGAAACACTAGAAAAGGTGTCTCCTTCCTTCAAGAAGCTTGCTGTGGCCATGAGTCAGACTCCCTGTGAGCCACCAGGCCTTCTGCCCTGTATTCTGAGTCAGGAGTGGGAATGGGTGGGGACCAGTCCCCAGGGGACGCAGGGAATGCACTGATCCTCAGGCCTACAAGTCTGCCCTGGGAACTGGAATATTAAAAATGTGTTGCTGGGACTGGGACGCGGCTCAGTGGCAGAGCACAGGCCATGGGTTTGACCCCCAACACCAGAACAAACAGAAGGTATTGCTGATCATTAGGAATGCACTTTAAAACCACAAGGAGAATCCTCTGCAGCCTCACCAGAAAGTCTACAATTTAAACAGCCGAGAACTGCAAACCATAGCAAGACTGTGGCGCTGTGGGGGTCTCACACACTCCAACGTGAGTGTGAAATGGCAGACAACTTTGGGAAGCTGTTTGCCAGTATCCACCAAAGCTAAGTAGAGCCCTGTCCATTGACCTGGCATTCAGACGCGACTCATGGGTAATACACCAAGAGGAATTTTTGCTTATGTCCACAAAAAGGAATATATACAAATGTTCGTAGCTGCCCCAAACTGAAAACAACTCAAATCTCAATCAACAGTAGAATGGGCAAATAAATTGTGATGTAGTCATGCAGTGGAATATTGCAGAGCAGTGAAAAAAGAATGATCTGCTGCCACACACAGTAGAGATGAATCATCAGTATAACATTCAGCAAAAGAAGCCATATGCAAAAGGGGACATGCTATAGAATTCCTTTTCCACAAAGTCCGGCCGGTGGTGGTAGAGAACCTAATGCGGGTTACCTTTGAGGAGTATCAACTGGAAGAGGGCTCAGGGGCCTCCTGGGGTGTTTTTAAAGTTCTGCATCTTTTTCCTGATGATGGTTATATTTTAAAAATCAAGTTGAACACTTAGAATTGTGCCCTTTCATTTATGAGGGATGTAAGAAAAGGAAAAAAATTTGATTGCCATAACACAGAAAAATATGAAATCAATTACACGACCACTCCACACATCAACCACAGTCACCACTGTGTGAAGTAGAGATGAGCGTGGGGTGGCTGGGTGGGTGGGTGGACGGATAGGTACATGGATAGGTAGGTGGGTGGGTGAGTGGATGGATGGATGGATGGGTGTGTGGATGGATGGGTAGGTGGGTGGGTGGATGGATGGGTAGGTGGGTAAGTGGGTGAATGGTAGGATGGATGGATGGATGGGTAGGTGAGTGGGTGGATGAATGGATGGGTAGGTGGGTAAGTGGGTGGATGGTGGTGGGTGGATGGATGGATGGGTAGGTGGGTAAGTGGGTGGATGGTGGTGGGTGGGTGGATGGATGGGTAGGTGGGTGGATGGATGGATGGGTAGGTGGGTGGATGGATGGATGGGTAGGTGGGTGGGTGGATGGATGGGTGGGTAGTTGGTGGGTGGATGGATGGATGGGTGAAACTGCATGTGTGAATGTATATATGTAGATAGTAGATGTAACAGAACAAAAAAAACAAATTTTAACTGTACTTAAGGAATTTTATTCAGAGTATGAAGAGATATAGAACAGACTGGAGAAGTAGAAAAGAGACCAAAGGCCTATGAAAACGTTGGTCTAGTTGTCCAAGCAAGAGGTGGTGGCTGGACCAAGGGGCACGGAGATGGAGAGGCAGTTGGATCTGGCGCAGCCAGCAGGAGCTGCTAAAGAACTGGATGGTGAGGAGAGGGAGGAGGAAGCTACACCAGGAGTAACTCCCATGTCTCTGGCAGCTGAGTGGTGATGATTCCCTGGGCCCACAATGAGGAAGGCTGGGGGAGGAGCTGGGGGGCAGGGAGGATGACAGACTCAGTTCTGAGCAGGACAATTACCTAGGGGACCACCAAATGAAGTTGTCAGGAACCATGGACCCTGCTAGCTGAGACTGGGTGCCCTGGAAGTAAATTAGGAGATGGGGGATCGTGGGGTGCATTCTCTGTAGATAAACCGTGTGGAGGTGAGGAAGGTAGATGTGGCCCAGGAAGAAGCTGGCCTGTCACTGCTGCCCCTCCCACACTAAGCTCTGGAGCTGGACGGCTCCTGGGGCATCACCCTGATGTGGGTAAAGGGACCCAAACTTGGTGTCCCGCATCAGCCTGGGAGGGCATGTCCTTGGGCAGGCAGTTCCTAGGGAGTGGTGCGTTGGAGGGGCACATGGGGCTCAGCAGCTTAGTCCAGCAGCCGAGGTGTCACCCCCAAAGAAGGCCATTCCAAGTCGCGCCCAGTTCCAGCTCCGTGGAGGGCTGGGTCCTGCTGCTCCGCACGCCCCTCTCTCTCCAGCTCTGCCCGCTGCGCCCACGGAGCAGCTCTTCTAATCTATTTTTTATAAAAAGAGCTGGATTTTCCTTTGATGCAGACACCCGAAGCAACTGCAGCCACTTGTTACAATCCCTGCTCGATGGCTGATCTTTGGAAATCAGGACAAGTGTCATCGTCTCCGCCTGGGGCACACAAACCTGTGGCATAGGTTTCCGGGGCTCCTCCCCGGGCTGGGAAAGTCCACCCCTGTGAGTGTCAGGGTCTCTCACAGCCCCTATCAGGTGCATCAGCAAATCCTGGTGCATCTGTCTTTGGAACATTCAGGTTCAGGATTCCCCACTCCTCTCCCAGGCCGTCCCAAGCCTCCAGCGTCTCCTGCCTGACTCTGCAGCTGCCCCCTCCCCGGTCCGCTGCTTCTGCCCCACCCTTTCCCCTCCACAGTGTCTTCCCAGAGGGCAGCCAGAGGGAGGTGCTGAAGCCCAGATCGGATACTGGACACCGTCCCTCCTCAGCTCAAAATCCTGCTGTGGTGCCTACCTCTCTTCGCTCATTCTGAAAGGGCAGCTTCCCTGCTCCTGAAGTCTGTTCAAGCCGTTTTTCAGGAAGCAGATGCAGAACGCTACCATCTCACCTGAAATGAACTTGAGAGCCTGAGGTCTCTGGTAGGGCCTTGGGGCCCGAGAGGCAGAAGCAGGGGTGGCGCAGTCCACAGCTGCAGGATGGACCAGGACACTGCAGAAACTGGAAACTTGGTGGTTATTAAGTATCCATAAATACCACCTGGACAGGCAGGACTGGGAATTATTGCACCAGACCTCCTGGTTGCAATCCTTCAGACCTCTTATCCCAGGCCACTTAAATTCCCTTGCTGCCAAGCCATCCGGAAGACAGATGTCAATCGGCCTCCTGTCTTTGTCCATCAGCCCTCAGTGAAGCTCTTCTGCTTTGTCATGGCGCTGTGCACTGGGCGGCGAGCCTTCCTCAGCATCAATTCTGCGAATTCACCCAGCTCAGCCCTGCCCTAGGACCCTTGCACCTGCTGTCCCTCCATCCCAGAAAAAGCTTTCCCCCTGGCCTCCGTATATCTCCACTCGAACACACCCCAGGATAATAACCTTAAAAGTTACCATCAGGGCTGGCAGGGTGGCTCAGCGGTTACAGCACTTGAGTGGCGTGTGCGAGGACGCAGGTTTGAACCCCAGCACCACATACACAGCAAAGTGTCAGAGCAACACTGTCCCTCTCTCTTAAGAAAAAAAAACTTATGATCAACATTTTAAATGCAATATTTTTAAAAATCAAAATTAATGTAAAAAGTCCCCGATCTTCACACTAGCATTTCTCAACAGAGACGCAATCAGCAACGGTGCTGTGACGAGCCACCCTGGAGCAGGAGGCAAAGGAGAATCAATAACACTGACCCTGTCCTTATTTAAAATATCTGTATTTTGTTCACCCTGGACTTCACTTTTTGCATTAATTTCAACTTTTAAGAATATGGCATTAAAACATTTATTGACTTACACTTCCAGGAAGATAAAGCAGGCAAGATTTTCCCTGCTCCTCCCACTGAGGATAATGAAAAGCCTGGGCATTACACATGAAGTAATCCTAAGGTTCTGAAGGGTGGGGAGACAGAGGCTGGAGGGCCAAGACCCTGCACCCAAGGAATGTGTGGTGGTGGATTTTCTAGGACTTCTCTAAGGCTCAGATATCTCAACGTGGAGCAAATTCAGGAACATCGAGTCAGAGGCAGAAAGAACCCCAATAAAAGCTCCATCCATAGTCATAGGAAGAGGGGTGGAATGTGGAGTTCCTACCCCTACAGGGCGGTAAAGAGCCCCCTGTCACCCACAGCACCAGTGGAGACCACATGGAAAGCCTGGACTTCCATCACTTTCCCCAAGTCAGATATATCACCACCACCCCACAAGGCCACCACGGCAGAGTGTCACTGGAGGCCACTACCCCCTGTACTCAGGAAGGTCTCAGTAGAGGCCAAGGGTCTCCCACCTCTGCCCAGCAGTCATCAGAGCCCCTCCCCTGAGGTCAGGAGGGGAACCCAGACTTCCACATCACCCGGAAGTAGTGAGCCAGGACCACCCATCCTTTGCTGGAAAAGTGTCAGAGGAATCCAGCTAAGGTAGAAGATTTAAATCAGACACAGTCTCATAACATGATATCAATATGCCCAGGTTCCCCTCCCAATCCCCCCAAAAAATCACTTGCTACACCAAGAACTTGGAAGGTCTCAACTCGAATGAAAAAAAGACAAGAGATGCCAACCCTGAAATGAAAGAGGTGTGAGAACTGCCCGACAAAACCTGTAAGCTCAGTGGAGGGGGTGGTGGCCTCCAGTGGCACTCTGACTTGGTGACCTCACGGGGTAGTGGTGACATTTCTGACTCAGGGGCAGTGATGGAAGTCCAGACTTCACAAAAATGCTTATGAGCACAATTACAAACACTTGAAACAAATGAATACATAGAAGCCAGAGCAAAGATCCATAAGATATGAAGGAGAACCAACGGGAGATTTTAGAGCTGAAAAATAAAAAAGATGATTTTTCAAATTCATCCATTGACTTCAACCATGTAAAGGAAGGATCAGAGGAAAGAACCGGTAAGCTTGAAGGTAGCAAAGCAGAAATCACCTAAACAACAGGGAGAAAATGGAATTTACAAGATCTACCAGAGTAGTAAGGGGCTCTGTGCCCGGAAGAGGCTGAAGAGGGTGGGCTGATACCTCCCTCAAAGGGGTCAGGGCCGAAGACTCCCCAGGAGCTCAGCAAATCCTAAGCAGAATAAAATCAAAGAAATCCACACCAAGGTGCCTCGGAGCCGACTTCAGAAAACTAAAGAAAAAGAACAAATCTTGAATGCATGAGAAAAACAACACTTTACCGATGGGGAAAAACAATTTGAATGGACCTAGATTTCTCATCAGGAGCCATGAAAGCCAGAAGGAAGTTGCATATTTTCCTAGTGCTATAAGAAAAAAAAAATCAACCCAAAAGTCTGTACTAAAAATTCTCTAGCAAACAAATCCTTCAGGAACGAAAGGAAATTGGGTTATTTTCAGGTGAAAGGAAACTAAGGGAATATGTTACCAGCAGATCAGCTTTAAAAGAACGGCTGAAGGAAATTCTCTAGACAGCAGGGAAATGGTAAAAGAAGGAAACCTGGAATTAGAGAAGGGAAAGGGAAATGGGAAGGAAATGGGAAAGTGTGTGTTTCTGCTCCAAGAGGAGCTTTCTAAACTCTGTGATTGACTCAAAAATTATAACACCATCTGATGCATCTCGAAAGCCATGTAGAAGACACAGTTGAACAATTATATTGTAAAAGAGGGTGGTGGTTGAAGAGATGTAAAAAGAGGAAAAGCTTCAACAGTTTACTTGCTCTGGTGAAATGTGTACCCCGGTCAACGGTTATAAATTAAGTTCATATACTATCCAGATCAACCACTGAAAAAGCCGTACCAAGAGACTGCGTTAGTCAGCTTCCCGCTGCTATAACAAGTACCTGAGAAAGAGAAAGGATTTCTTGTGGCTCGCAGTTTGGGAGGTTCCACCCTTGATGGGTTGGTCCCATTGCTTTTGGGCCATCATGGTAGGGGCGTATGGTGGAACAAAGTCTCTCATTGCATGTCCAGGAAGCGAAAACCTGAGAAGGTAAGGCCAGAGTCCCTGTCCCCTTCAAGGGCACACCCTCAGACCTCCTACCGGGCCCACCTTGTAAAGGTCCTACCTGCTCTCAACAGAGCCACTTAGGGAAGAAGCCTTTAACACATGGGCCTGTGGGGGACACTGGAGTTCCAAACATAGCAGGGTACACTCAAGGACACTGTGGGTAAATCAAAATGGAGTTCTAAAAATTGTTCAAGTAACCCACAGGAAGACTGAAAAACAGAGAAAAAAGAAACAGAAAACAGACATTTAAAAAAAAGGGAAGCCTTATCCCAACATGTAAGCTTTATGTTAAATGTAAATAGCTTAAATAATCACGGAAAAGACAGAGATTGGAGGAGTGACCAACCACATCCTCTCTGCAGGAAATTCTCATCAAATACAATAGAGGGCAGGTTGAAAGCAAGAGGAGGGGAATATGTATCCCGCAAACATTAACCAAAAAGCAAGATTTCTTAATCAGATAAAGTAGAGTTCGAGGGGAGGAAAACATTATAAGAGACAAACACTAGAGGAACTGAAAGCAGAAATAGAAATCGACACATACACAGTCGTGGTTGGAAGCATCAACGCTGCCTCTTCACAGCTGATAAAACAAGAAACGGGGAAATTTTACAAGGTGCAGAAGAGCTCAACATTCCCAACCAATGCGATTCCAGTAACGTTCCTGGGACACTCCTCCACACATCAGCAAAACACACGCCATTTTCAAGTGCGTGCAAAACACATATCCCAAATAAACCATTTCCTTAGCCGAAAAGCAAACCTCCGCACGATTAAAAGAGTTGTGATCACACGGAGTATGTTCAAGGATGCCTTGGAATGAAATGAGGAAGCAATAACAGGAAGCAAACAGTAAAATTTCCAAATATTTGGAAACTAAATAACACGCTTCTAAAAATTCCATAGGTCAAAGATGAAGCCTCAAGGAAAATTTAAAAATACAGCCAGCTGGATGAAAACAAAAACACAATATAAGAAAATTTGTGGATACACTGCAATGTTGAAAAAGATAGTTACAGCACTCAGTGATGCTTCCGTGAGAGAGAAAAGCTCTCAAATAGTGAACTATGCCAGCATCTCAAGAAGATAGAAGGGGCCGGAGCAGTGGCTCAGCGGTTAGAGCGCTTGCCTGTCGACCTGGGTTCGAACCCCAGCACCACATACACAACTAAGAGAAACAAAGGCCACATGAAAAAATAAATAAAATTGATTCTCTCTCTCTCTCCCTCAAAAAAAAAATCTAGAATGAAGGATTAAAAGAAGCTCAAAGAAACCAGAAAAAGTCAATGAAATTAAAAACCAAAACAATAAAAATGGAAAGATCAATTAAAATGCTGATCCTTAAAAAAAGTTTGCTAAATTTGACAAACTTCTAGGAAGACAGACGAAAAGGAGAAGAGAAGCAGACTGTCCACGGCAGGAGTGAGAAAGGGCGAACACTACAGACCCAACAGACACGAGCGGAGAGCACTGATTACCGTAAGCACAACCCGTGTCCAATGAGCCCGTCCCCTGGAAATTTATCTGAGCCACCATGACTCACCCAATATGAAGTAGGCAACTTAAATATCCCTCTAACTACCAAGATAACTACATGTGTAATTTCAAAACTCTCCAAACAAAGATGTCTCTAGGCCCAGAGGGCTTCAAGGTAGAACTCTATCAAATGCATAAAGAAAAGTTAATAACAATTCTACATAATCTCTTCCAGAAAACAGAAAAGGAAGGCACCTCCTGATCCATTTTATGAAGGTAACATGTCACTGCTACCAATAGCAGACAAAGACAGAGACCAAAAGAAAACTATAGATCAATATCCCTCATGAACATAGACACAGAAATCCTTAATAAAATATTAGCAAATAAAATTCAGCCATATATTTAAAAAAAAAAAGATACAATTTGACCAGGTGTAGCTTATTCCAGGGATGTGAGACTGATTAGACATTTAAAAATCAATCAATATGGGCTGGAGCAGTGGCTCAGCAGTTACAGCACCTGCCTGGCATGTGCAAGGATGCAAGTTCGAAACCCAGCACCACATCCACGATGAAGTGTCAGTGCATGGAAAGCCACATGAAAAACTTAATTGAAATGATTCCCCGCATCCTCTGCTCTTAGTCAACATACTGCCGAAATGAATTGCAATGGCAAATAGGCAAAAAAGAAGGAAGGAAGGAAGGAAGGAAGGAAGGAAGGAAGGAAGGAAGGAAGGAAGGAAGGAAGGAAGGAAAGAAAAAAATGTGTGCAGGTCAGAGAGGAAGAGGAAAGTAGCCCCTATCTGCACATGAGCAAGTTATCCATATATGGAAAATTTCAAGGAGTCTGCAAATAAAAACTTCAGAAGCATTAAAATTTGCAAGTTTGCAGAGCACAAATATACAAAAATCTAATGTGTTTCTGTGTAGTAGCAGAAACACATTAGATTGTAACTTGTGGTTACAAGGGCATCAAAATTAAAAATCTAATATCATTTACAATCTCACCTTGAAAAATTAAATGCATAGGAAAAAAATTCTAACAAATCACATATAGGACTCTTATGCTGGAAGCTGCAGACCCTGGTCCTGGTCCCAGCGTGAACTGTTCTAGACGTGGGGTAAGACATCGTGACTTTGTCAGATGGACTCTTGGATCCCTTACGTGGGGCAGATTGCAATGCTTTGATTTGGGATCAGTTGGTCTGGACTTTCCATCACTCAGGGGCAGGAGGGAGGAGGCAGGGGTGTGAGTTAGGACTGGATCTTCCCAGGCTTCTGAAGCCCTTCAGGTTAGGAACCAGGCTCCCTCCGGGGGGGGGATGCATCCATTTGCTATGGTCACCACAGACTGGGCAGCTTTCACATGGAATTTCCTCCCAGTACTGGAGGCTGAAGTGCAGAAGCAAGATGTCCTCAGGGCTGGCTTCCTCTGACGCCTCTCCTCAGCTCACAGATGGGTGTCTTCTTGCTGTCCCCTGAAGTGATTTCCCCTCTGTGTGTCTGTGCCCAAGTTTCCTGCTCTTATAGGGCCCACCCTAGTGACTTCATTGAACCTTGACCTTCTAATTCAGCCACATTCTGAGGTACTGGGAGTTAGGACTTCAGCACATGAATTGCAGGGACCTGATTCAGCCCATAACCGGGAGCAGCTGAAGGGTGGAAGCACAGGATTGGTGAGAGGGTCCTATCTGTGGCATTTGTTCCCCTCTGACTTCAGTACAGAAGCCGATAGGAGGGAAGACAGGAAGCAGGCACACCTGTTAGTAGCCTGTCACCATCTCCCAGGTAAAAGAAGGTGAGGATCCAGGCTGGGGCAGATTCAAGGACGTCTCACCGACAAGGACCTGGGTTCAGGGAGCTCATGTGGGAGGTGGTCCCAGGAAGCACACTGTGGACACAGGGAAAGGGAGACAGGGAAGGGAGCTGATCCAGTATAAGGTGTGCCAAGGAGCAGTTATCTCTAGGGCAACCTGGGGACCATCCCACAGGGCCATCTGGGAACCCAATAAAAAGCACACTGGAGGACTTTTATCCACCACCTCCCATCTATAAGGGAGCCCCTGGGATGCAAGCTCCTCAGCATGTCCAAGCTGCACATGCATTCAGCGGAGTGCCTTGGAAACTTTGCCGCAGCTCTGTCTTCTAGAACTTTCTGTGATGATGGAATTGTTTCTGAAATTGTGCTGTCCAATATAATGACTACTGGCCACATGTGGCTATTGAGCATTTGCAGCATGATCAGCACAGCTGAGGGATGCAATTTTAAATTTTGTGCCATTTTAATTAACTTTAGTTTACATTGTCTTGTGTGGTAGTGGCCACCATATTAACTGTGCGGCTTTGGAGAAAGCAGAGACTTCTCGGTGCACTTAGGATATGCAGTGCTAGCAGGAGCAGGGAACTGTCCAGTGCCACAACTGTGCTGAATCCAGCAGCCTGAGGAGATGGGAATAATCTGGCAGCCCCGGACCGGTGGAATCAATGGACTTGGTATTTAATTGGATATGAGGTGAATGGCTCCAGGTAGTATGTATTAGTCCATTTTGTGCTGCTATAACAAAAATGCCTGAGACTGGATAATTTGTAAAGAACAGATATGCTTTTCCCATAGGGAGGCCAGGAAGGCCAAGCTGAAGGTGGCAGCTGGTTCAGTCTTCTGGTGAGGGCAGCTCTGTGGAAATTCCAAGATGGCACCTGCTGCTGCATCTCCCTGGAGGAGGAACCAGCACTGTGTCCTCACGGGCCAGAATGCTAAGGCGCAAAAGAGAAAATTTCTCAGGCAAGCCCTGTAAGGAGGGCTCTAATCCCATTATCAAGGACTCCATCCTCATTGGTTCAGCTCCTGAAGGCCTCACTTCCTAACACGGCTTCATTGCTGATTGCATTTCTACATGAATTTTAGAGGAGACACAAGCCTTTAAACCACAGTACAGTGGTGACAGGGTTGTCTGCAGAGACTGAGCTAACCAGGGCCAGGGGGCACACCTTGACCCCTGATGCCTGCTCTAACAAAAAGTCCAGAGAAACAGCAAACAGTCCCCACACCATTCTTCCGAGCAAGACTAAGCCTCCCTTACAGGTGGCGGAGCAGTTTGTGCAGGAGAGTTTAGTGGAGAAATATTGGTGCATTTGGGATCTCATTGACATTTCGTAGCAGAAGCAGAACATAACTGAAAGAAGCATTTCTTTCGGAAAAGCAACACAGGGTCCCCAAGAAGAGTGATTTGGATAGATCCACACCGCTGGCGAACTTGGCAGCACCCTGACCGTGCCTACATGCGGGCACGTTGTAGTTTTCTCTTGACAGCCACACATACCATGTTACCAATGGTCCAATCAAAGACTTAGCTAAATATAAGAACGGCACACTGCTGCGAATTGGACCCTAATGAAGCTCTACAGGAAAGGCATTTCCCAAGCCACAAGGGCTCCAAAGGTGGACCTGCTGGTGGCTTGGCTCTCCCTGGCCACGGCCGCTGGTCCCCGTCCTGCCAGCCCTGGGAAAGAGCCTCCAGCTGAACCAAGATGCCAGAGCTAGAGCCAGGAGTTGGGAACTACCTCAGTTTCCCCAAGGGGACATCATCAATCTTGAGGTCTGCAGTGTGGGCTACACAGCAAAGAGAATCAACCACAGACACCCATTTTCTTACAGTTCTGGAGGCTGGAAATCCAAGATCAGAGTGCCAGAAAATTCCATTTCTGGCCCCCCTTTTTTGGGGGGTCCTTCCAAGCCTTTCCTCTGCGTGCAAGTGGAAGAATAAAGGGTTTTCTGGTGCCTCTTGATCTTCTTACAAGGACACCAATTCTATCAGATTAGGAACCCACACTTATGACCTCGTTTAATTTTGATGACCTTCTTAAAAGCCCTGTCTCCAAACATAGTCACATTGGGGGTTAGGACTTCAACATATGGATCTGGGGAAGGGACACAGCTCAGTCCATAACAAGATGGTTAAAGACAAATGGTTCAGAAATGTCACCAACTGAAATTCCACAGAAGAGCCAAAGAGATCTTGGTCACCTCTGCACAGCAGGATGCACCCCTACTGATGGGTCCTGGGTAGGTATGGGGATCCAAGGTGTCCCATGCCAATTCAGCTAATGCTCACTGAGCACCTACTGTGCGCCAGGCATCGAGGTGACTGCTGTAGCTGCTGTGCCAAACAAGAGGCGCTTCCTGCCCCTGGAGTGTAGCTCACCTGAAGGGAAGAACAAGACACCTCGGGACACCTCGGGTCACACCGGCACATGCCCAGTCCTGACTTGGAGAGCCCAGGGAGGCTTCACCAAGGGAGCAACGCTTAAGCTGACATCCCCCAAAAAGCTGCTTCTGTATTTTCCAGGTGAAATTAAGTGGGAATGGGATGGAGCAGTGTTCCAGGCAGCAGAGACAAAACCTATGCAGGGACTGAGTGAAGGCAGCACGGGGCACCGGAAGCAAGGGAAATTCTGGGGCCCACTCCTTTCACGGCTGACTCCAGCAGCAGGGCACAGAAGTCAACTGCTGGGAGGGTCACAAGTTCAAAGCCAGCTTCAGCAACTTAGCAAGAGCCTGAGTAACTCAGCAAGACCCTGTCACAAAATGAAAAAAAAAAAAAAGAAAAAGAAGAAAGAAAAAGAAAAAGGGCTGGGGGTTGGGGGTGTAGCTCAGTGGTTAATGCACCTGGGTTCAACCCCTGGCACACACACAAATAAAGCTAGGCGTTGCTAAGATTCCCACTGGACAAAGTTTCAGGCTTTGTTTTCCAAAATCCTTCCTGACCCTGAGAAGTGAAGTCCACTCAGTGAGCGGTGACCTGTCATATCATGGAGGCAGATGGAGTCACCAGGGACCTTGCTAGTCTGAACGTGAATGCTAATCACCTCTTAAAGGCACCTCCTCTTGGTATCTCCTAATGGGGATTAGATTTCAACACGCCTTTCGGAGAGGACAAACCATACTCACCCACGGTAGTAATGAGTAACCCTTGTTATTATATTAGACATAGGAGTAGTAATATTGTCAGCAGAAGCGACAGGGATAGGAATCTCAGCATCTCCTATTATGCTGACCATCTTGGCAGGGGCGCCATGTTACAATGGAAAGAACTGGAAAACAAATTGAGCCACAGTTGTGTCCTGGACAGCTATGCTGTTCTGCAAAGCAACACCAATGCGTTTTGCTAAGCCTCTGTTTCCTCGTCTATGCGGGAGGGATAATGAGGTGCACCTCCCAGGGCTGGTGTGCACATGACTCAGACAGAGCTGGCCATGCTCAACGGTGGCTATCGAGATGACAAGCATCCATCTCAGGTGTCTGGCTCCACGCATCTGACACTTAGCCAGCTCCTTTGGGGAGACTCAAGAAACACACGAGCATTTGTGGACCAGGGATTGCAGCTTCTACACGCTAAGGCCCAGCTTGCAGCCTTTACATAGCTGGGTCAATGCAGGCTCATTGTCTCCCGAGACATCTGTGGTCCAGGAAGCAGCTAACCCAGGTCTTGATTGAAATTCCAGTTGGTGGAGAAAATGCTTTCAACATACACCAAGGAGGTGAAAAATTTCTGGATCCACCTAGAGAAGTCCACAGGGCACCTGAAACCCCAAGAGCCAGCGTGGTCACAGCAGCAGCGACAAGCACAGGACAGTCCCAGAGTGAGCGCAGAGGACTGAGTCCACACCCCTGGTCTCTCTGCTGACACCGCCGCCGTTGTGTTTCATGAGAAGGACCCTCATGGCCTTAACCAAGTTGTGGCTCTGGAAAGGACTTCAGAAATGTCTGGTCCATCCTCTTTGCTTCACAGATGAGAAAACAGAAACCCAATGAAAGTTCAAGGTGGGAGCATCCAGGTCTCCCTGACAGACCCCCGTCGGCTTCATAAAACCTGCCGGTACCTCCCCACCACAGCTGGAACTGAATAATTGCTCTGCTGATTTCTATTGTAGTTCATTTGTTTCAACTAAGCAACTACACTCACTGTCCTTTCAAATCAAAGAAGGAGAAAAGGAAGTGGCTAATTCCACACATAGATATAGAAATCATTATGGAATTGAAAGGGATGAATGAAATGAAATAAAATAGAACTAAGTGGAAGAGCACAGCAGAGCAGCCACCCCTGCCCATTTGGAAGTTGTTCACCTTTAGAGAAAGCCACTCCCCTGTGGCATCTCTACTGGTCCATGACTTCCTCTCTCTGTCACCTGGCTTCCTCTGTGACTCCTGTCTCCAAAAATGGCTGCTCCAGCCCTCAGGCTACTTGACTTTCAACTTCAACTGGCCCCATCAATGGGGAGTTTCTCTCTTAGTCTTAGTCCAAGTCCCAGGGCAGAATTTGATTGGCCAAGATCAGCTTCGCAAGGCAGACCAAACAAGTGACAGGCAGCAGGCCAGCCTATAGATGGGCTTCCTTCCAGTCACATGACCATTAATGCTCCAATCAGCCACCGCCAGCAGGAGGAGGGGAGTCTCCTGCCACAGATGACAGTGGTTTACGGTGTAAGGAGGGGAGATTCCCACAGAAGAAGGATGGATGCAGGCAACAGTTAGTAGCTCTAGTCTTTGTTCTTCTTAGAGAAATTGCCCCCTGGGAGTAGAGAAGAGGGTCAGGAACATGGTGATTAGCAAGAATGTCTTTTAGAATACATATCTCAAGCTGCAAAAATGAACAAGATGGTAATTAAAAGTGCAGGTTTGTAAAGAGAGACAGCAAACAAGGATCTGTCACTGAATACTAGCGTGTCCTCAGGCAAAATACTAAACCTCTCTGACCCTTTGTTTCTTCATCTGCAAATGTAATTAATATTAGATCCTAGCCCATAGCGTTGTGAGGGTTCAATGTGAGGGGACATACTGTAAAATATTAGCAATGCACCTAGAACAAGGCAAATAATAAACGTCAATTTGCTCTTCTGAACAGAGAGCCCACATCAACAGACATGTGGCCACATCCTTTAAGTGCCTGGATCCAGCCATTCCTGAAGTTATTTACCCTGGACTTTTTGGACAAATAAACTCCCTTTTCCTTTCATAACCTGTTTTAACTATGACACAAAGCATCCTGACAAAAACTCTTTTAAAACATTCTTTTCACTCACCTGCAGCTTTGTCTTGCACAGGTAAACATTCTGTTAACTTACTTGTTTGCAGATGAATTACCTTGAGCAGGAAAAGAAAGCAGGGGGGATGGGGGGCACAGTCACCTGAAATTTTACACAACGCCAAACCTGTCCTCTCCGAACTCTAATGATGGCCGAAGACATCCATAGCAAGATATCCAAGTGGGTGGCATTTGGCATGTGGGTCACAGTAGCAGGTAGGGAGGTTAGGAAACAGTCCTCTAGGCTGACCGGCTGGACAGGCGTGTGGATCTGGGGACACTCTTCTTCAAGAGTGAGATCTTCCTCTTGTCACCCAGGCCACAGCCTGGCCCCTGGTGGTGTGTCTGAAGCCCATCTCCCCCCACCACCTCAATCTCTGCTTAGACCCTGGACGTGTCTGGCAGGGCAGGTCCCTTGCTAAAGCCGGGAACCCCAGATCAGCCTGTGTGGATTTCCCAGGCAAGGAAAGCTTCATTCTTTCACAGGCTCATTCTATTTTTCTGTTTAATTACCCATTCTCCTTCCAAGTGCGGGGCGTAGGAGACACAGAATGAATGACCACCATCCTAAGGAATGAGAACTCACAGCCCAAGAGGAAGATCAGCCACGGCCAGAGCCATGTCATAGCCCGTGGTCGGTGCCGGTGGAGGAGAATGGACGTAGGTCTGCATTTTCAGAAGCAAATGCCAGGGCATGGGATCAGGGTGGCAGAGACACTGGGGAAAGAGGGCTTGGACAGGGGTAGGGACGATTACAGGCAAGACACAACATGTCTAGGAGTGTGGTCAGAGATGGGGGTATGGTCCATTAGGAATGTTCTGGAATATTCTGCTTCTCCTCCTTCTGGTTATGCGGTAGATTTGCACTTCCTTTTATATTAGACGTACCCGTGTAGCTTGTTTTAGCTGTGATGTGTAAGCAGAAGTGATATATGTCACTTCCAAGTAGACAGCACGTGCCCAGCTGGTATAATTTCTGTCCGCCAGGGTCCCTGAATGAGGAAGAATGGGACAGAAGCCCCATCAGACTCATGAGGACGTGAAATATATGTGAAAAGGAGACCTTCGCAGTTATAATCCACCGAGCCGGAGATGTGGGCTTGCTCGTTACACAGCATAACACAATCTGCACTGGCTGATACAGTCAGGAATGGGCGTGAAGGATGGGGTATGCTCAGTGGTAGGCACTTGTCTAGCACGTGTGAGGATCTTGGCTTGATCCACAAAGAGAGAGAAGAAGGAGAAGGAGGAGGGGAAGAAGAGGAGGAAGAAGAAGAACGATGATGGGGATGAGATCAGGGACAGCACTTGATCCAGATGGAGAAGGACTATGGCTTAGTAGTCCCTTCCTCTTTCCATTTCATCCTCTGGCCCTGCAGGCAGAGCTCCTGTCTGAGCCACGGCCACATCAGGATCCTGACACTCAGGAAGACAGCCAGGGAAAGACCACAGTTGTCTTTGTCTTCATTCTAGAAATTTCACCTGATTTTGCTGGAAGCGTCCTGAGGAGCTCTCTCCCTCTTTCTCTCTGTTACACTCTGGGGATTCCTCACCAACTCTGCATTTATCCTGAACTCTGTGAGCTCCACCGAGCAGCTGTAAACCAGGAGCTGTCAGAAAGTGTCGCTGCAGAGAAGAAAGTCAGAGCCAGGTGCTCAGACACCGGAGCCCCTGAGAACAGAGCCCCAGGATGCTGCCTGCTACCCCTCACCACGGCCTCTCCAGGGCTCTAACGATGGCAAACTCTCCGGAATACACAGGGATCGTGTTTCCGCAAATCCAAGATGTCATCAATTAATTGCAAGGAGGATCTTTATGTACCACTAAGAACGAAAAAAATGCTGTCAATTAAACCAAGACATGATGCTTTATCACCACTCAGAACTTTTATTTTGTGTTGAGAGGCCCCTCCTCAACTTGCTTAGACATGCGCTTATCATATATCCCTATTTGCATATAGAAATTGCAAAATAAATTGGTCGAGGGATCCTCAAACATCTTCACTTTCCCACTTCGACCCTCGTGAATCTCTTTTGAGCTCAGAGTTGCTGATGTTCGTGTTTTTCACACAGTAGTCTCTTCTAGGGCATCAAGTGGGTGGAAGAGCCGGGCGAGGTGGTGCGTACCTAGAATCCCAGCTGCTGGGGAGGCTGAGGAAGGAGGATCGTAAGTTCCAAGCCAGACTGCAACTTAGTGAGGCCCTGCCTCCAAGTATAACAGAAAGAGCTGCAGATGGAGCTCAGAGGTGGAGCACGCCTGGGGTCAACGCCCAGTAACCCCCCCAAGAAAAGATGGCAAATGTCGACCCATGTCTTAGAAGACCGCTCTGCCACTGTCCCTCGGGTTTTATTTCAGACTGCACAAAGTTTCGATGCTGGGAATTCTGCTCCTGTGTTTTTAATTATCTTCGCGGGATTCGCTGTGACTGTTCTCACATACGCGTGACACAGTAGCATCAACTCCATCTCCCTGTTCTTCCCTTTTTCCTCCCTTCCTCAAATCCTGGTCCCTTTCCTCTGCTGATCTCCCTGTGATTTCCAGGAGATCCACCCCGGTCCCACTTTTCCTTTTTCCTCTCTGGCTTCTGGTTATTTCTTGTAGCATGGTGCTCCCAGTTCCATCCGTTTTCCCGCAAATGACACTGTTCCATTTTCTTAATGCCTGAATGCGACTCCGCTGTGTACACAGACCACGTTTTCTTTGTGCGTTCATCTGTTGAGGGACACCTAGGCTGGTGGCGCGACTCGGCTGCTGTGAACCACGCTGCTGTAAGCATGGGTAGGCTTGTATCTCTGTAGTCCACTGACCCTAATTCTTCTTCAAAATTACCAGGAGTGGCATCACTAAGCCACGTGGACTTAGAAGCTCCACTTCTAGTCCTTCGAGGAACCTCTATGCTCGTTTCCATAGTGATTGCACCAATTCACAATGTCACCAACAGTGACAAGTGTTCCTTCTCCCCACATCTTTGCCAGCAGTTATTACTACTCATATTCTTGATGAGTGATGCTGGCCTTTTTTAATCTTGCCAAAAGATACCAGGAAAAGACAATTGTGTCTCGGTGCTAACGGACCAACAGCAAGAGATGCCACTGATTGCAAGCTGCAACCTGATTATGGATATGTTAAATTATGGAGAGAAAACTGTGTGTTCTTGAATCAACCGAAACAGCACCCACCTTCCCCGGTTCACCGTCTAACGCAACAGAGAAGAATCGGTGGTTGGAAAGTTCAGAGTTCAAATCCCAGCCACACCTCTTCCCAGCTGTGTGACTGACACGTTAACCAGGGCGGGCAGGGATCTGCTGCAGTAACAAACAATCCCCGGATCTCAGAGGCTGTCTGCCATACAAGTTTACGTATCTTCTTCTGAATCTGCCGCAGGTCGGGGCAATTTGTCAG
Source organism: Aplodontia rufa (assembly GCA_004027875.1). Lineage (NCBI taxonomy): Eukaryota > Metazoa > Chordata > Mammalia > Rodentia > Aplodontiidae > Aplodontia > Aplodontia rufa. Next base: position 2,253 of record PVKS010020274.1, on the reverse strand, counting down.
CACGGCTGTCCTTCGTAGGCTAATTTCTGTTTCCACCAACTGCACAAAGCCTCACCCAACACCACCAGGAGGCCCGGAAATTGACACCCATCACTTCCACCCACATTTCATTGGCCACAATTAGTCCCAGGACCCTGCCTATCTGCAAAGAGATGGAAAAGGCGTTTTCCTGTGCGCTCAGGAAGGAGAAGAGAAAACGTCATGTCAATAACAAAGTCCAGCCCGGTGACCTCAAGTGATCTGCTGAAGCTCCCAAAGCCTCTGATTCTTGTGAAGAAGGGGTTTGAACAAACCCGTTTCACTGGGCTCTTGTCAAGATCATACACAACACTGTGCATTGTGCCCGGCCTGGGTTAAGTCCAGGGAATACTGACTGTGCTGTATCACCACCTCTCAGTGTCACACAGAGCCCCCTCGCCCCTTCCCCAGCTGCAAATGACTATTGAGGCCGCCACTTCCTCCCTGGAGGCATCTCTTCTTGCCAGCGAAACACTCCCAACTCCTCCATCTGCTGCTTCTGCTTTTCAGACCCCTCCCTCGCCTTCAGTCAGTCAGTTCTGTTCCCAGAAGAGTCCCTCCTATGAACTAATACTCCTTCTCTGTGTCTCTGGCTTCTGATGGCCCTCAGTTCTGATCCGACCTCCAGACATTTGCTGTGTGGCCCCTGCAAAGTTCATAGCCCTCTCTGGGCTTCAGCAGAACTCTCCATCTTGAATTGCCTAAACCCAGAAGGGCACATCTGTGAATGAATTTTCCCAGAAAAATCTGTGACTATCTGGAGAAGGCTCACTCCCCTCTCTGAAAGGAAGGAAGGAGGGAGGGAGGGAGGAAGTGGAAGGAGGGAGGAAAAGAGGGAGGGAGGAAGGTTGGGGGAAGGAAAGGAGGAAGGAATGGAAGAAGGGAGGAAGGGAGGGAGGGGGAAGGAAGGAAGGTGGGAAGGAAGGGAGGGAGGAGGAAGGAAGGTGGGAAGGAAGGGAGGGAGGAGGAAGGAAGGAAGGTGGGGAGAGGGAGGGAGGAAGGAAGAGGGAAAGAGGGAGAGCGAATCAACTGCAGGTGGGACGAAACGGGAGGAGCGAGGAGCGCTCGCCGCCACCCTGGACCAGCAGGTGAGCAGCGGCCACAGCAGAGAGCAGGGCAAGCGACCTCGCCCGCTGGCCGCCCACCCGGTGGCGCTGGGATCGCGGGGCCGGCTGCCCCCTGGCGGCGGCGCGCGGCACTGCAGGGAGCCGGGGAGCGCCACGCGTTGCCTAGCAACCGCCCTCGTGCCCCTTGCCGCTCCCGCTGCGCGCCCGCTGCAAACCTGAGCAGCTCCGGGCCGGGCTCGGCTGCAAGGGAGAGCAGGGAGACGCGCTTCCCGCAGCTTTTTCCCGGAAAGGGCCCCTCTTCCCTCCTCCGTGCAATGGGATCTGCGGTGGGGTGGGGAAGTTAATTTAAACTCGCCCTGCCGCGGGCTGCGATCCAGAAGGGCTCTTCCTTTTTTTTAGAGTCCTGCAGGAAGCGTTGACGGAAGCGCTCTGCTGCAGCCCAGTGGCCGCTCACGGAGCTGCTGAGACCGAGCCCCAGGCGGCCGCGCCAGGGGGAGTCCAGGGACCAGGTCCGGCCCCTGCGGAGCCCGACTGCCCTTTGCCAGGCACGTCCCAGAGGTGATCCCCACTTTGCAGACGGGAAACTGAGGCCCACAGAAATTACGGACACAGAGCCAGTGACAGCACCGGGATTTTAGCCACCAAAGTCCATCCAGAGCTCAGAGCTGCACCACGCTGCCCAAGTAGGCTCTGTACCCCCCTCCTCCTGCGAATAAAGACGCTGGGACCCAAGAGGCTTGCTCAAGGCCAGTCTCCTATTCTGCTGCCTGGACAACCCCCACCCCCTGTCCCCACCCCTCCTGCCTCCCTCAACCCGAAACTCTCCCTTGAACTGCAGAGCTGACCTCAAACAGAAGAGAGCGCTGGTAGGCAGTGTTGGGGTCAGTCTCCAAAATGACCCAAGGCTGCGGTGTCTGCCTGCATCGCGGTGACCCTGGCCTGTGCAGGGCACAGGGGTCAGGAGGATTCAGAGGCCAAGGCCACACACCCCTTCTACCTCGCTGTTCCATGACAGGGGCACGGCACTGACACATGGGGTCTCATGTCGCCAGCAATGCGTTCACACATTCAACCAATACTTCTGTGTATCTTCTCTGCTAGATGCCAGGCAGCATTAGACAGTGAGGAGCTGGTGGTGAATGTGGTCCCAAACAATTAAGATAAATAA